>JAGPOW010003447.1:26193062-26209487 GCA_030014935.1 Caiman crocodilus | reverse complement strand
TCCCCCTCAGCACAATGCCCTTCTGTTGCACACCAACCGTGTATGGTTCATCTCTGCGGCACCACCACCCCTCCCTCACCACCCAACCCTTCCAAAGGGATTCTTGACTCTCTCAGGCATTTCATAACTCTTCTGAAGAAAAATGATTAGAAACGAATTCCAGACAAAACAAGCCTGGTTCAAAATTCCTAAGTATTACCTCTTTACAAACAGAAGTGTTATTGCATTACCCGGTTCATTAGAAAGGCTTACAAGCAAATGTAGATTACCATTGGGGAATTTGCAGTGTACTTAGTTCACCAGCACGTTAGTAAACAAGAGTTATTAGTATACGCCTGGCACAGGCCAAGAAGAGATAGGGAACAATCTATAAATATTAAATAAAAAAGGCAAATGCTGTGAACTGCTAATGATTTAATAAGTGCATTGCCTAAACCAACAGTGCAGTGTTAAATTAGTAGCAAAATGTGAGCACCTAAAACAAATATTTTAAGGAACTCCTTTAAAACTGTTTTGTCTATAAGAGAACAAGCCAAATTTCTCCCTTATGTAACTCTACCAAAGTCAATGGAGCTGCACCACAAAAATGTTAGGCTTATTTTGTTTTAGCAGCAAACTTTTAAGAGGCCTTTCTTGGTTGTCACATTGGGACATGGGCAGACGTGCACAAACGTCACCTAATATAAGTTTCTATATTACCTGAAGTAAAAGGGAGCTTGAACTTCCAGGAGATTGATTATGCAATACTCAGCCTTTCACTTCCTGGGTGCCCCTTCTAGTCCAAACTAGGTGTAAAATGACCCTGGCAAGCAGCCCCACTGGGGTAAGGCCCTGATGGCACTCACTTCACAGATGTCTTCTTCCCCTCCCAGCTCTGTAGCTTGCCCACCACAACTTGGTGTTATTAGAAAAAGTTGTCAGGAGGTGGTACGTGAAATCCTGGGGTTCACTCAGCCGATCTGGGTCCCAATGGTTGCGAATCTTCTGTGCATCTCTGCCTCCCCTACACCCCACCCCTTTCCACTTGGGTGTTGCCAGTGATTGGCATGGGCAATCGTTTGTTAGGTGCACATGTGCACCAGGGGCAACACCAGCCTCTTCCCAGTGGAGGGGCTGAGATAGGCTAGACAGAAAATTGGGGAGGCTGTGCTATATACCTTCTGGCCAAACATACTTATTTGGGTTTTTTTAGCAATACCCACTTAAACATGTGTTTTATCTATGTTACCTGCAAAAGGAGTGGGCAGGAGTGGGGCAGGCAGTGCCCCACAGTGGGGCTGTACCAGGTGGGCAGCAGCAGCTCGGGGGGTATGGAGAGCTTGGACAGCGGCAGCACTGGGAGGGGTGGGCATGGGGGGGGGATAAGGTAAATTTTGGAGTGGTTATAGCTCCACCAGGCTCCCCCCCTATTGCTGTCCCTGGTGTCTGCAATGGAGACAAACAAGTATATAAGTCAGGTGATACTGTTCGGACCTGCACCAGGCCTCATGCCAGGCCACCAGCGCACCTTGGTTGTCCTTCCCAAGGCAAGTGGGCTCTTCAGGACTTATCCTCTCCCTTTTCTGAGTTAAGCCCATTTGGGCTGGCCCATCTTGGGCTAAACCCTTTGGATACTCAGAGGCCACCAGTACCATGACCCCCCATGTGGCTTCTATGTATGTCTGACCTTTGTTGGCTGAGGGACAGTCAGGGTTCCTCCTCTGCAGCTGGTGACTTGCTGGTCCTTGATCTGAGTCCTGCATTATGGTGGCGTAGGCTAATGCCAGTGTCAGCATCCCCCTTCCTCTGATGCTGGCACACTCTTATATCAGATATCCCAAGCTGGCCTGGGCCAACCCGGATCCCTGCTTGCCTCCACATGCCATGCGCTCACTGCCAGATGCTCAGGGCCCCAAATGGGCTCATCAGCTCCTGTACCTTAGACTCCTGGGCCCAAGCGGTGCTGTTCACTGCCGCCGCCTGCCTGCTTGGCTGGCCAGGCTCCCTGGTCGCATGGGACTCTGGCTCCAGCTCTCACTCTGCCCCAGAGAAGGGGCCAGCAGCAAGCCTGCTTCCCACCAACTACTCAACCCACCCAGAGCACAGGGCAGCAGCAGGATGCTCCATCATCCTTCAGTCTTGCTGCTTGCCCACCAGGCTAGCTGCAAGCCCACCACCTGTGGAACACACCAGCCGCCATCGCCCCGGTAAGCACAGGGTCCAGCCGGGTCACCGCTACACTAGGTCAACTGCAGCAGAAAGCCACCACCATTATACAGCTGTGCAATGAACTCAGAGATCCCTGTTAAGCACAGTTCCTCCCCACAACTAGCAAGCTTTCTCTCAGTTTTAGTACAAAGAGACCAAAAATCAAATACTAGATATTGACTGACACGCTTATCCATGGAGGTGCTTCCTCCTGCATACTGTGCAGTTTCAATTAAGACCCCCCCCTTAAGTTCTAGGAATTATTAATCTTCATTAATCAATATGGAAGGTTTCTATCACAGACTAACCTTTCCCAGGAACCTCAGAGAAGGCTTCTGATTGCTTTATCTCCATTTTCAGTGACATTCCTCCTTCTGATTCAGTTTTGTAGCTGAGCTAATGGAGGTAAACAAAGCTCGAGTGCCTTTGCACACTACTTCTATACTTACAACCTTGCCCTCTGCCATTAACCTATAACCTGTCCTAGTTTTTTTGCTGCAGTCATTCTACCACGCAGTAAATACAAATAACTATCCATTTTTAAGAAATAATAAACTTCTGTGTACTGATTTTCTGCAACAGTATCCAAGGGAAGGGGATGATTTTTTTGTGTTTTCAGCATTCGAAAACTGTAAGTGCTGGTTACAAATTTACTGTTTTTCATATAGTGAAGCTCAGCAGTAATGTTAAAATTATTAATTAACTCCTGGACTTGACAAACAACCATCTGCTGCCACAAAGAAAGAAGTCAGACACAGAGCTTATAAAACAATAACATTCGGGTGGTGTGTATGTGCAGTCATTGGCTTCCTACTGAGCAATATTGCCCCAACAGGAATCTGCCCATTCACCAAAAGTTTTTATGGATCTGCAGGGAAGAGCCAATAAAGTGATCTGTCACATAGGATTCGCACAGTCTGCAGAACCCTGCAGGGAATTATATTGCAATGTTTTCTCTCCTGCCGGGAGTCTAAGCATTTTCAGCTGCTTACGTTGTATGTACAGTACAAGATGCACACATGCTGGATCCTCTGGCGCTCCCCCTGACAACAGCCTTAATGTAAACTTACAAACAAGCTCTGCAGACAGTGCACAGCTCAAGAAAATATTCATTCCCTGATTCCAGCCCTGCTGTTTGAAAAACCTTGAGCATGAAATCCTGGCTTCCTTTAAGTAAATGGGAATTATGCCATAAACCTCAACTGGGTCCAGGATTGCTCCAGGAAGGCTGAGGCAAATAGTCTGTCACTCTGATTGCATTATTAAGATCTTATTCCCTACTGAAATACTAATGGAAATGATATTGGATATGTATCTCTGTGGATGGACTGGTAGGTGCTATGCTGGCAAGCGTTTATTAGGAATGACAACAACATGCAGATACATCTCTTTGGACCTTTCTGTATCACCAATGGCAGCATCCTGGCAGATATTCCTGCTTCTTCGCATTACCATTACTAGAATACATAAGGTAAAACATAAACTGCTTTTCCAGACAGCATGGGTCTAAACACCACCCAGAACCTTGCAGATTTGGGTAGCAAGAATCTACTCCTCTGCCCAAGCAAACGGTTAAGAGACCAGACAACCAAATATGTGCCAGTGGTGTAAATCCAGTGAAGTCAATAGATGTACACTGATGCATCTGAGGTCAGAATGCTTCTTAAAGGATAAAATACAAGAAAGTATTGGAACACAGTTTCTCTCTCTACCTCCAACCTCCTATTTTATTTCTTTGTCCATAAATGTAAGTGCATTTGACCATCACTTTTATTAACTTTCCCTGCTCTGGGAAGGTACATGAGCCAGGATGGCTTGTGTTTGGCTTGCTGAGGGTTCTTTGGTGGGTTAGGTACTTGGGCACGTGCTCTGAACACCTGGGAGAGCTGAGTGGTGATTCAGTGCTGGGTGTGACAAAAGGGGCTAAGTCCAGGCCCAGGAGAGGTATATAAGGAAACACTCCAAGTGACGGGCAGAGGAGCAGCAAACAGAGACAAGCAAATAGAGCAGGTTTCCGTGCCCCCTCTTTGAAGGGGAACCTGTAAGGTAAGGTTCTATTTTTATACATAATTAAGCCCGATTACACTACCTGGTTTATTTTAAGCACTAAAGTTCAGCAGCTAGACGAAGAGTTAAGCCCCTGGTTTAACTAGAGTTCAGAGCAAGGGGGAGTTTCCTAGCAAGTTTGCCTGGAAACTCTCCCATTCCTGCACTGTAAGCTTGCGGAGGGGAAAGCGGTTTGCAGGGAAAAGGGAACCCCTTGAAGATCACGGAACAGCAAAAGGCCAGTTACAGAGGAGCTTGCTAGGAAAGAGAGTCACAAAGGGAGAGGCAGTGGATTAGAAGACACAGAGACGTGGGTGGAGGACATCACAATACCAGAGCCACTGCCACTTCCAGCTCTGCCTCTGCTTGCAGAGGCGTCTGTCCAGGCAACACCACACACTGTCGAGGCTTCCACCCAGGTCCTGGTTTGGTGTCGTTCAGGCTCGGCTTGCAGGTTCCTTCCAGTGCCAGCCAGATTGGGGAGTGCCTGCAATGTAAGCAGCGCTGGCTGGTGGTGATCCTCAGAGAGAAGGCCAAAGAACTGCAAGAGGAGACAGGAAGGCTCCAAAGTATCCTCCGCCATGAGGACTTCAGTAATTCCATGCTAGAGGAAACCTCTAGGTCTAGGACTGTGGAGGAAGGACTGCCAGAGTCGGTGCTAGAAAAAGAAGAGGGCACGGACTTTCAGGAAGATGGAAGCTTGTGACCTCCGGCAACAAGAGGTCCTGGTCATCCCCGCCTGCAGTGATTGCCTGGAGAACGGATATGGTGCACTATCAAACAAGGAGGAGGAACACATTGCATTGCTAGCAATGCAATTGCTGTCATGCAATGTTAGCACCATTAGGTATGCAAACAGGACTCACAACATAAAACCAGAGATTTCATATAGGAATCCACTGTATTAAAAGCATTTGGGCCTGCTGTGGGCTTTTTGAGCTCTCTGCAACAAAAGAATTGTCCTATTATTTTTCTGCAGTCAAAAAAAAAGGGACATTCAGCGGTGGCATTTTCTGTGGGGTTCCTCTAGTCTAAAAATGTTAAGCATCACTGTTTCAGTCTGCTAGAAGCCTCCATTATCAAACCTGTGTTCCCACATAGGCACTTGCAACCCGTTTTCCAGTCACCTTTAGCCTGCCCCTTGATAAGCTCCACAAGGGTCTTGCTGTGATGCAGGCCTCCTTACCATGGGATTATTCTGATCCCTGTTCACTAAACTGTCTCCAGTATTTCAACACCTGTCTCAAACCATCAACATGAGACCCTGACACAGTAATCTGTATTTGGTATGGGTGGCACCAGATTACATCCAACACGTCATATAATTAGATACAAGAAGACATTAGCGTTTGCATCTCAGAAAATGTTCCCTTCCCCAAAATATTTTTATTTCCACTTTCTCATTCGCAGGCAATAATGCAAAGTATACCTGGAAACAGAATTTGTCAAAAAAATGCTGTTTTAGAAGACCTGAACAGAAGTTTTCAAAATTGTCCATGCCCCAAGCTCAGGCAGCTGACCAGCCTGCCAGGTGGGCCCGAACGCGTGGAGAACGTGCCAGGTGGCAGATAGCTCAGGTAGCCTTAAAGGCAAGCAGCTACCCACACAGGCATCTGTGCAGCCAGCAGCCTTCTAGCCTGCCTGGTTTAGGTTGAAGAAGTGTTGATGGAGTCAACGTGTTCTATAGAACAGCTTGCTTTCATCCAAGCATTTTCAAACAGAAATTTGGAAAGTTTTCAACAGGTGCTAAATATAAGCTCCCCAACTCCCATTCACTATTGCCCTGCTTATACGTTTTAAGGCGGCTACAGTTTTGTGGTGGGAGTTCAAGTCCAGCTTCTTATCCATCGTAACTCCCAAACCTTCTGTAGAACCAGCATTTGCTAGCGGAGAGGTCTGCAGCCTGAACAAAGGGACTTTGCTTTGTTCCTGGATGCCTGACCCAATATTCTGTTGCATTTAAATTTAATATTGTTAACTTGAGTCGATCGTACCAAGCAATCCAGATCATTCTGCATCAGTGACCCACCAGCTTCATGGTTTACCCTACCAAACTTGCAAACTTTATGGATGGCGATTTTTCTATATCCTTCCAGGTCACTGATAAACAGCAAAGGGCCAAGAACCAGTCTTGCTGGGACATCCATGTTCAGCGGGTGCTTCCACATTTACTATTGCATTTTGGGACTGTACAGTTATCTGGTTTTAAATCGACCTAATAACTGCTATGTTTATTTTGTAGCCTGTAGTTTCTTAATCAAAATGCCATAGGACTAAGTCAATATAGAATCCTGATACGATATAAATCAATATTATTATGCTTGTCAAACTTCTAATTTCAAGTTATTTTATTTCATCTTTTTTCTTCTAGATCCATGTTGGTTGGCATTAATTATACTGTATTATCCCTGTGACTCTTGATCAATCAAGTCCCATAACAGCCATTTCATTATTGTTTTCTGGCACTGATGATAAATGGACAGCCCTATACTTATTCAGGTCATTCAATTTATCTCTTTTTTAAATGCCGGTACATTATTTCCTAGTACTTCCATGAATCAATCACATGTACAAGCCTGGTCTATCTGTAGCTTTTTTAAGGTAAGCTTTGATGGCCAGCCAGACCTTCCCAAATTCTATTCCATTATATCTTCACTGTTCAGTCCTCACTTAGCACTCGATTTAGGTTACATTTATTTTTGGAGTAATGTTCTGAGGTGGACCCAAAGTGAAGGAGAAGGATTAAGGTACCAGACCCTTAAACTCCTCTTCTGAACTCAGGAGTTTTGATTTTCTTGGGTTACATCTTCCAGGGAACCAGAAACAGGCCTGATGTTGAACCAAAACCAGCCTGGTCTTATTTCTATGAGATGTGAAACAATTTCCTTCCCCCTTCCCAGAAATTGAAGGGCTGCATCCATATAGAAAGTTCTGATTCATTCTTTTATCATAAAAGGGGTCTAACTTGACTAGCACATACTAATTTAAAAGGTAATGCATCTATTAAGGAGCAAAATGGAGGTGGCTTCCCATGCTAATGGGCAGCACCAGTACCACTTCAGTGGAAAGAGTCCTATAGAAATTATTTTCCTTGGTGAATCCATAATACATAATTGTACCATTGTCTGCAGTGGAGTGCTGGACTCACTTCTCCTCTTGAATACACAACATTGAGTTCCCTTTACATCAGACACAAACCCAAGAAATACAAAGGGAGTGTCACCCTGAACACCAAGACAGAGAAAGGTAATGTCATTCACTCTAACAAATCCATTGAAAGGATCTGAAACAAATCCAATGATTTGTCTTTTCTATTCGCAAACAAAGGCTATTCCTGACCCGTTAGAATTGGCATTAGTGAACTCTGTTTTTACAGAACATGCTTTGATTATAATGCAGTGGATAAAACCATTTAAAAGGTTCACTCACCACACTCAGAGGTGATGTTTTCCCTGATGGGATCCTTCGATCTCTGAATTGAAAACATCTCCCTCCATTCATCACTATAGAGAACAGTCAGCCACAAAGGCAATAACTGACCAATGTTTGTCTTCTTGGTCCTGCTCCCAGGGCGCTCTGAAGAACTAAAAAAGTACTTCCTTAGCCATTATCTTTTATGTACACAAAAACATGTACAGATGCAATTTTCTAAATGATCACGAATCTCTTCTGAAGACTCCATCCTAGTCTCAAGCATGGCCGGTATTACAATTAATAGTAAAAAGGTTTCTACAAAATCTCACTGCTTGAAACCCCCCCTTTTATATCAGAGTTCCTTCCAGCCAAAGGGTTAGCACCGAATTACCAAAGGATTACCGCACACTGCATTAACACCTTGTGGGATCCACATGGTAGATGAGCATAATCTAGCTCCTTGGTTATCATTTGAGAAAGGTTTCCTAAAATGATCTTTCACAGCAGACAATTGGGAACAGGGTTTTCAGGAAAGACTCTTCATCACTATAACCACACTCAGGAGACTGCGAGCTAGAAAAACACAACTACCTTATGCTGGTCCTAGCCAAGCTCTCCCTCCCCACTGCATCAATGAAGTTGCACCAAGAATGAACTTGTCCCCATATGATGGGTTTAGACATGGCGTATATTATTTGTTCTTTAGTCCATACTTTCACTGTCATTAAAAAACCACTATCTAGGCAGCAGAAATGGTCTAATGAAAAGATGTGCATTTGAGAAAAGCTAACTCAATTATCGACCTTTGTAGCTTACATTCAAGAACAATACCTAGCTATCTCTCTATCCATCTCTCCATCCATCCATCCAGACAGACAGACACAGAGGGAATCCTTCAAAAAGAAATCAGAACATATCCTATCCCATTTTCTTCCCTATGATATAGAGTATATAGTCTTTATTCATAAGCTTGGAAATGTTGTTCCCTTTTTCTGAGACAAGAAGCTCAGTTACTTTCATGAGGTTTTGCAAAGTGCGAAACATTTCTTCCTCTTTCCTCCAAGAAGAAACATTACATTCAGGCGCAGACTCCTGCAGATGCAGCACCAGCAGAAGTGATGCAAACTGAATATCACAGTAATCCCAGACATTGAAAAACAAATAGGACGCCTTTCTGAGCAAACCCCATTGCCAGTTATCAAGCGTGCAGTTCACAATGTGGCCTTACTGCTGTAAGCCTACCTTGCCAGGTCTAAATTGAAATGCCCACAGGAGGTGCGAGTGCAACACCTCCTAACATTTACCGGCCTTGGATTGAGTCCAAAGGGCTCTACATATTTTATTAAATGACTGAATTAAATGGCGGTGCATAGTTTATGGCGACAGAAACCCTTTAATCAGCCTGCCTAGTCATTCATCCCATTGAGAGTAGAAAGGAGAGAGAGCAGGAGGCTACCTAGCTTTTACTGCAGTCTATCAGAGAATGAAAAAGGTTGTCCAGTTTAACATCATTAGAACAATCTTTGAACCAGACGTGAGCCGTTTTTAACTGCTAAATAAATAAACATCCCTGCTGATATATATTACATTAAGAATAGAGGTGACCCCATATCTGTCTTTAACTATGTTATAAATTTAACATGCCCGGATCACTTGCAAGACTTGGATGCTTTTGTTGATGTTGTTCGCAAAATTACTGACAAGTGTTTGTGATATGAATCTCTCGTCAGTAACGGTCGAGCTGAAACTCACTGCCCTGTTTCAGATGTGCCACAACTAGTTCATGGCGGTAACACCCATCGACCTCTACCACGCAGGGCTGGACACAGGCGTGAGAGAAGGGGCAGCCACCCGAGGGCTAGACAGAAAGGGGGCCTGAAAATATTTTTTTTTCCATTGCCCGATTATTATTATCCTCCTCTGTAGTGATGGGGGGCCCGATAATGGAAGTTTGCCCACGGCTGCCGGAAGTCTAGGTACAGCGCTGCTACCATGATGCAACTGCTCTAGGTTCTGTAGAAACACATTTCTGATAGACAATCCCTGCTTCAAAAAGCTTACAAGCCAAGCAGACAAGACAAACCACAGGTGAGAAGCACAGTGGGGAAGGGGCTTTCTTAAGCTCACACAATAGGTCAGAGGCAGAGACAAGAATGCTATTGAGTTCTCTCGACTCCCAGTTCAGGATTTTGCCCTCAAAACCACGCTGCTACGAATGAAGACCTATTTAAGCCTACCTAGAAGAGACTGTTTCCCATATTGGACCTGAGTTAATACGCTATTTTACATATCTTTAAAGAAACATGGAATGCGGCAGGTTATATTGAGTGTCTATGTCGCATATTCACATTCAATTTTGAGTATCGATTGTGACAGCAGTGTTTGAAGAGAGACGGAAAGCAAAGGTGACCACCTTCAGAGACTGTGTGCTGGTATAATATTAAAAATGCATGTCACACTGATCCACTTGCTAAACTAATTCAACCTTTCCACCAGCAAGAATTGAAAACACATTCTGTTGTGTTTGCTTCTCTATTATAAAGCCACTTGTAAGGTTTAAGCTCCGAAACCTTAGGCGACTCTGAGTCACATATTAATTTGTGGAAAGAACGCAGACGGTTGGCCTGTGTTTTTCCAAACAAAATCCAATGACAATACAAACCTGTGACAAAAGAGAAAATCTAGAAAGCCATGGAAAAAAAACCCAACAATAATGCAAATATTGTATTCAAATGTTTGTTCTCGGTTTATTTATCTGTCTTAAAAGAGGCCACCGAAGGTTGGGTATTTCCATATCAGGCATCTGTACCTTGTACTTTATTCTGGAGAATGAAAGAAGCTGAAAAGTATTCCTCTGTTATGTCAGTGATAGCTCCTGTCAGCAGAAGTGTGAAGTACAGAACTGTACTGATCACCCTGAGATCAGACATGTGCTTCAGTATCACATACCAGCTTCTTTAAAACCATCTCCACAAAAAGCTTTTAAAAGGAGAAGGTGCAGAAAACAGCTTTAACACACACATTTATTCACGCTAAAGTACAGAGGCTTTGTTCGTATTCTCCAGCTAGAGAACGCCTGAGGATCAAGCTGCCTATACATTATATATAGTTAAGTATCTGACTCACTTTGCCCAGTATGGTTCCGAAATTAGAACACAGGGAGAAAAAATTTAAGAAGGTTTAAATATGCGTCGCTTGGTTAAGTGGCAACTCTAGGACACAGGGGGTAGGAGATGTCTTCAGCAGCTGAAGGGTTTAAGCATCGCAGAAGAAAATAACTTAAGGTGGTATGCAACAGTGTGACTATGATAAAAGGATGGCCTTTTAAGGCGGTAAAAAGTCAAGCTGATGGCTCCCACTGGCAGGAAGTTTCCTCTCTTGGGGCAGATGGACTTTGACCATTATGAATAATCCTTGGAAAAGCAGTAGATAGTATGAGCTAATTTCCCCTACAGCTCTGTGATATGGGAAATTATAGGATAAGGACTCATAGAAAATGAGGGTTGGAAGAGGCTTCAGGAGGTCACATCTAGTCCAACCCCCTGCTAAAGGCAGAACCAACCCCAATTAGATCATCTCAGCCAAGGC
Organism: Caiman crocodilus; assembly: GCA_030014935.1. Lineage (NCBI taxonomy): Eukaryota > Metazoa > Chordata > Crocodylia > Alligatoridae > Caiman > Caiman crocodilus. The sequence continues at coordinate 26,198,252 of JAGPOW010003447.1, read as the reverse complement.
TTCATCTGCCCGGGTCTCAAAAACCTCTAAGGATGGAGATTTTACAACCTACCTGGGTAACCTGTTCCAGTACTGTACTACCATCCCAGTTTTTCCTAATATCTAGCCTAAACTTCCCTTGCTGCAACTTGAAACCATAGCTGCTTGTCCTGTTCTGTGCCACCACGGACAACAGTCTAGCTCCATCCTCTTTACAGTTGAAGGCCCCCCCTGAGTCTTCTCTTGTTCAGCTTTAATAATACAAATAATAATAATAATACAGGTACAACAAGCCAGATCCCTGTTCTGAATATGGAGCCATGCAGTGCTTCAATGCTATAGCTGCAAAACCTCAAATATTAGCCCAGCTCACAGGTGATACAAGAGGAGGTGCTTGGGAAGCAGCTGTAAGGCTTCCCGGTGTACTTTAAGAGTCCTATCCTCACGTAGCGTTGCAACTCCGCCTCTCGAAGTATGGGGCCTGCTGCAGAGATGGGTGGTCGTGTGGCTGGGAGATGCAGAGGGCCTAGCAGCTGCTCCTTCGCTGGGTTCTGCACTGGACTTTTTGGGGATGGCTGGCAACGCTACCCTTAAACACAGCCCAGCACTCACAGATTCACAGGAATTGTTCATGTGGCCATCTACTGAATTTGGTTGCCCAGGGATCTGGAGAAAAAATTCCTTCCTTTTACCCCCTCCCTTTGATAATCACCCAGGTGCTTAGCACTGGTCTGGACCCGATTGCTTTTTCTTTTTAACTAAGTGCTTTTTAAGTTTATTTATTATAGTCATGTTTCCCCTCAATGCTTACTATTTCTTTCTACCTCTGCTCTCTGTTCGGCCCTCACCTCAGCATGTTGTACTCAAAGAGCTTCCTCTTTGAGAGGCATCCTGACACCGCTGATCCTCTTTATTAAGTGCCGCGTTCCCCTTGCCCAGGGACTCACCGCATCCCTCATGGCCTCACACCTTGCCAGGATTCGTACTGACCCGTACTTCACACAGAGGGACAGGTCAGTATGAGTCCCCACGTGGGGCAGGACAGAACAGCGCAGGAACCCAGGAATCCCCGGTGCCCTGTTCTTCTGTGCCCCGACCTGTGCCGAGACCAAAGTGAAGCACAGGTTAGCATGCATCTCAGCAAGGAGACATGGGTGGCGTGGATACCAGGGAATTCTCCTGCTCCATGCCCCATACTACCCACACCACCCTACGCCTCACATGGAGAGAGGACCAGTGGAAAAAAACCCTGGTCATACTCAATTCATTTTCTCTTTCACCATCTATTCTCTGCCATTGTGTGACACCAGAGACTGTAAGTGGGCAATCCTGACTTTCTCCACTTATGGAGAGTTGCTCCCAAATTCCCCAAGGCACATCTCTGTATGTAGGAGAAACACAGGCAGGTACTTTAGGACCTTGAGGGACTTGATCCTACCCAGGGCGTACAGGTTCAGGCCCCTCGAGCCCCCAGAGCACCTGCCCACACCAGCTGGAGAGCACGGGCATCTCCAGCGTTGTCCTGGCACAGAACAGACATCTACCACAATAAAGTGGCATGCTTCATTACTACCTTTTGTCACAGCCACTGATGTTGCATGACAAAGGTTAGGGACATCTATTTGCTTGCCATTTGTGCCGCTCTAAAAATTCTTATGGTAGCACAAAGGTGACATCTCTTTCCACCCTTTGTTACTTAATGTAATCCCTCTGACTCTTCCATTTCTCAGCCTCTTCTTTTTTGGCCAGGCACTCTTTACCTATTTGTTCTCCCTCTCCTCTCGAAATGCATTCCAGCTGCTAGGACAGTTGGTCTCCACATATAGCACTATTCTTCTGCATTTCCCTAAATAAACACCAATTAAGAAAATAATCTCTATAATTTGGAGTTACAAATAACTGAATTAAGCACACATGCCTCTGAAAAGAATAGCTCTGGGACTGTTCATCATGCCACTACCAACATGAGTCAGAAAAGGTCTGCATTTGTTCCTTTGGGTGACTTCACTGTTGGGCTCGACTGTTCCTCCTGTTTCTTCTTCTCTCTGTCTCTCTCTTCTGAAGCTTAGTCTGAATTTTTATGCATGTCAGATCAGAAGCCACATTGACCTTCTCTGCAAGTCCATGAGATTCTTTCAGCTGGCTAGCTGGAGATATTTTGTTTCATGTCATTCAAATTCAAAGTAACAATATGCTGGAGATCCTTAAGCTTCTCATACATACATACATAAAATCCATGGCCTAATCCTGCATCTATGTAGCCAGACACCCTTATCCATGAGAATTTCTGTTAACATATTATCAAGTATTACAGGGAGCCCTTCATGTGTAGCACTACACACAAGGAGTCCCATCCTGGTCCAGCTCTACTCCAAGAGAGTTTTTGACACTGACCAAACAAGATCATTATTTGTCCTTGTATACAACCACAGCAATGCATGCTTCCAGAACTGATCAAGTCAGCGGGCACGTCTACACAAAATGCTACTACACAGTCATTACTTGTATTAGCAAGTACTATTTAAATGTGCAGTAACCAGAGTTACTGCACAGTAGTGCCAGCAAACATCTTTTAGGTGATGCTACTGCACAGTAGCCTAATAATACTGCACAGTAATGTATTAGCACTGTCTGTGCTCTGACACGCTACTGTGCAGTATTTTTCAGCTGCTGCACTGTTAGTGTCTCGTGTAGATGCACCCAGTGTGTACATACCACTGCATGCTGCAGTTTAAGGACATGTTGAAGGCCTGTCAAGTTATATGTACATTCAATGCTACGCATAGACACATGCTGTTCTCACTAACAGTGAAGCTAGTTACACAGACAATGTTTAGTTCATCTCCAGCAATGCACCAAAGCTCAGAGACTCTGTAGGGATTCAAATGTGCAAAATGAAGGGCAACAAGGCTGAGCACTAGGGAAAAGGACCTGTCTTCCCAGACCCCTTGGAGCCACTTGATGGTCACAGCTGGAGCCCTGAGGTTGTCCTAGTCCCCACGGCCTTTTTTCATGGGAAAAGTTCCATTCCCACATCCATCATCTTTCTCTGTGTGCTCTACACTCCTCTCACCATCCTGCTTCGTTGGTTTTAGTTAGACTGATGGCACCGTCTGATTGTTTGCTCACTTTGCACGACTATAAAACTGACCACCTGTCTCTTTTTCTACCCTTCCTTTCAAATCCAGTCTGATTTCTCTCCTAAAAGGTGCCAGTGACATTGAATTGCTCAAACTCAATGCATCATCCCAACACATTTGACAATGAACCAGACTCAAGAAACTGACTCCAAGTCCAGTCCCCAGAGTGGGAATGCATGGCTGAATATGGAAGCTACAGGTAGCGCCAATTGTATATACAGTGTGAATACACAGCTCTGAGTAGCCACCGTACACTGCAGGGCATACCCCCGACAGGCAGAACCGAACTTAGAGTGATTTTTAAAACACAGTGAATTAGCCAGGCTTCTGCCGAAAGCCTCAAATAAAAATTGCCTGTTTAAATTGCGTAATAAGGATGATTAGGCCTCAGGTTTATTTTAACAACAATTTGGTACAATTTTCTTTCATTTACTTATTTAGACCCAGACTATTAAAAAGATGGGTCATATTTCCTGTATACGCCTCTCCTGAAATAATGCCAGTAACATGGCAGGACATACCTCAACAGTTAAGACATAAGACAAGTTGTAAAACATGCTACAAGGGCCATTGGCTCTGTTATTAGAGGGTTTAGGTGTGGGGCTTTGGTTTTTTAACAGTTTTTATCCACTGACTTTTGCAATACATTGGGCTCCTTGTCTATTTTCCATTAGATTACCAATAGGGAGTAGCATTTTGATGCTAAAATGTCAGAATAATCAACATTTCGAAAAGTGCATTCAGTGAATTTCCTTTATGGAAATTTCATGAAAGCTTCATTTTCCTTCATATTTTAGTCATTACATCAATGGTTCTCAACCTCTCCAGGCATCCCCCTTTTCACTGTGAAAATATAATAGGGCAGCTCTGTTGCAAAGAGCACAGAAAGACCACAACAGGTCAGAATGTTTTTAGCACTGTAAATTCCTATTTGAAATCTCTGGGTTTTAGCTTGTGAATCATATTTGTACATCTAGAAGTGCCAGCTAACATTGCACAGCACCCTACAGACCCCTTGCAAGGATCTCCAGGCAGCTAGAGTGCCCAGCTGAGAATGACTAATGTTTACTTGCCCAGCCTGGATCACAACAGTGGTTACATTTCCCAAAACCTTACATTTGTATTAGACAGAAAACGTCTACTAAGTAAATACTAGTAGATTTTCCTCAAAAAAGGGTACCATAAGTCACTCAAAATCCTTCAGAGCATTTTGTGCCTTTCAGACTTGAGTTGCACTGATGAAGAAATACCAATTGGAAATAAGGAAGGAGTTTCACCAACTCCTACACCCAGAAAATACAAAAAAGGAAAAGCGAATACTCTGGTTCATATTATGAATGCTATCTTATAATGAGGTGTTAGGGGAAACAAATGGATACATCCATGTGTTACATAAACGTACACATTTACTCCTGCTCTAGTATCTGCATACAATATCTAATATTAACATAATTATTCCATGGACTTAAAGGCTAGGGACAGAAGTTGCACATAAATCAATTTGGGTGATCAGAAACTGGTTTAAACCTGTAACAAAGCAGAAGTTCAGTGTACATAAACCAGTTGCAAAGGGTAGGGACAGACATTACACATAGACCAGTTTCAGTGATAGAAAACTGGTTTAAACCTGTAACAGAACAGATGTTCAGTGCACATAAATCAATTTGAAAATGGCTGAAACTAGTTTGATATAAACTTGGTTGAATGTACTATCAGACTTACCTGATTTTGTTCAAACCAGTTTATGCAATGTCTGTCCCAGGACCCTTGATGGTTTAAGTTAAAACAGACTCCCCCCAGCATCCCAGCATGCTCTTTGGGCTAAGCAGAGCCCTCTGCTCCACAGCAGAGCTAGCCCCTCCCCTCTGCTCCCTGGCTGCAGCTCCAGAGACTTGCAGGCTGCTCCTCCTGTGGAAATAAGTTTAACCAGGCCTCTTACTTGACTAAGAAGAGAGAGAAAGAGAAGAGAAAAATGCTGATGCTGATGCTGTGTGTTTTAAAATGTTCTAAGATAAGGAAAAACTTTCATGCCTTGCTTTGTCTGTGTGCAGATGTTAACCTCCTCCTTTCC
>JAGPOW010003447.1:26155765-26192962 GCA_030014935.1 Caiman crocodilus | reverse complement strand
ACTACAAGACCATTTCAGGCTGGACATAAGGAAGAATTTCTTTACTGTCCAAGCCCCCAAGGTCTGGAACAGCCTGCCACCGGAGGTGGTTCAAGCGCCCTAATTGAACACCTTCAAGAGCAAACTGAATGCTTATCGTGCTGGGATCCTATGACCCCAGCTGACTTCCTGCCCTTTGGGCAGGGGGCTGGACTCAATGATCTTCCAAGGTCCCTTCTGGCCCTAATGTCTATGAAATCTATGAAATGGCATTTTAAAAAATAAACTGGCCAAAATTTGTGCTGAGACTCACCTGAAATGGCCAGATGCACTTCCCATAGCCCTTATGAGTATGAGATCTACTGTCAACTGAAAGACTGGACTTAGCCCACATGAAATCCTGATGGGAAGACCCATGAGGCTCCCTGCCTCACCACCTGTTGCCTCCCACTTTTGCGATATACATTTACTTGATGATACTATTCTAGGCTACTGTACAGGACTAATGAAGTGTGGTAAGGCTTTTCATTCACAGGTACTAGCAGCTTTCCCCAAGGAACCAGATGAGCCATGCCACTCCATCCTGCCTGGTGACTGGATTCATATAAAAGTTCATCAACAGAAGTCATCGCTGGAACCCCGCTGAAAAGACCCAGTCCAGGTACTCCTGACAACTGACACTGCAATAAAGTGTCAAGGACTCCAAACATAGATCCACACTTCACACCCTAAGAAAACATCAGCCCTGTTAGACCTAGAGTCTCCTCCATATCAACCTTGTAATCAGCCTCCACAGACTGGTAGTGACCCTAGCGCCTGCCAACTGGAGAGTTCAAGACCAGTAGTAAGTCAAGCACCTACTGGTGAAGAGGATTGCCACTACAGAGCAAAGAGGATTTGCTACAAAGTGAAGAAAATGTACTCCAATGACACCACTATGCCCTTCAGGAAGGAAAAAGGCCTCTAACTAATTCCTGGTTCCTGAGGTGGGGTTAGTTAGTCATGACTTGGGTACTTCTTTCATTTTGGATGATCTTATATGAACTTAAACACTCACCAGCTAAAAGAAACTTTGTAAATCAAACTAGAATTCAAAACAGGTCAAAAAGATCACTCCCACACGGCATGCTCACCAAAACGCTTTTCTTCAACTGTCTTATCAATATGCAAAGATTTTAAATGTTTCTAAATGTTGAGTATGTTCCCACTTGCCTCCTAGTACAATAACAAGGGTGCCCATAATTGCTTTATCCCTTAATTGGACCAACCTTGGTGATATGTATGTCAAAATAGTGAAAAGGTAAAGAGAAAAAAAAATTAGAAGTTAAAAGGCTCATGGCTATAAATATCTAATATGTTGGGCCAAAAAAAGGGCCAAAAGGGGGGAATGTGGAAATAAGTTTAACCAGGCCTCTTACTTGACTAAGAAGAGAGAGAAAGAGAAGAGAAGAGAAAAAGATGCTGATGCTGATGCTGTGTGTTTTAAAATGTTCTAAGATAAGGAAAAACTTTCATGCCTTGCTTTGTCTGTGTGCAGATGTTAACCTCCTCCTTTCCTTCCTTTGAGAACTCTCCTTGTAATCACTTGTATAGCTTTAAATATACCAAGATGGTTCTGCCAATTCTGATGCAAGCACAACGCGAAGTTTGATTTCTGCCACACTCCCCTCCACCTCCCCACTTCCTGCAAAGCAGGAATTCCCCCCTCCCCTCTGCCTTGCTGAGGATGTGTCTCTGTAGTAGCTAGCAGACCACATGCTGGCTACGGTCCTGCTGAGCAAACAAGCAGAATCAACAGGTAGCTGGTAATGTCCCTCTGTTGTCTTCTTAATGGTGTTAGGGGTTAACTGAGTTAGGGGTGATGATGATAAATACTGTTATCAATTCCATGCTGGGCCAATTAGAGCATCCTGCTGGGGCCTGATCATACCCCTCAGCCCCCCACCCTCAGCTCAGTGCTGTGGAAGAGAGGGAGGGAGGGCTGCTCTAGCACCCCCCAACTTTTAGCCCAAGCCACAGCAGGCACGTAGCTGCATTTCTGGGATGTCTGTTTGGTTACAAAATTGATTTAGCCTGGCCAGGTTAAACTAACCTGAAAAGGTTGAATCAATTCAGGTTCAGGCTTCTTCAATGTCTGTCCCTAGCCAAAATGGCTGAAACTGGTTTAAGGTAAAACTGGTTGAATGTAGTATCAGACTTAACTGATTTGGATCAAACCAGTTTATGAAGCATCTGTCCCACACTCCTTCCTGGTTCAAGTTAAATCACAGTCCCCTAGCATCCCAGCATGCTTTGCAGCCCTGGGCTGGGTTGTACTTCCTGTTCCATCAGAGAAGGGTTGTAGGGGAAGGGGGAGGGGCCTGCTGCTGTGATTCTGGACTGCAAATTCCTACAGCCCTCAGGGGCAGCAGGAAGAGGAAGCAAAGACACAGCCAATGCTGGCTAAATGCCAGACAGGCATGGTCTAGCGCCCCCCAGCTTCTGGCCTGAGCCACTGCAGGCACGTGGCTGCACTCCTAATCAAAAGGTAATATGTGTCCAGTTGTTTCTCAGTTTAATCTCCGCATTTTAAACTAACTGGATTTATTCAGCCTCTGGCTTTTTGACCATCTAAACTTAGTCCAAGGGTCAAAATCTCCACCTCATTAGATTTGGAAAGATAAATCCTCTCTGATTTTGTAGCTCAGAGTCACAGCAGTGAAATGTAGTCAAAACCTGATATGTAGCAGAGACGGGTGAGCTTGGGAAGAGAATATTTATTATTCAAACTGAGGAGCTGAGCACAGAATAAAGACGTGTCTCAGTGGCCATGAGATGAGTCTGTATTGTAGTACTAAAATGTTATTCCTGTCAGATATGTTGTTGAAAACCTTCCCACCTACCTATAATGGAAGTGAATACGCTCAGCATTCACCAATAAATGTTGCCATGGCAGTGAGAATAAGATTACAGGAATAAAATCTGGCCAGTCAAAGGAACCTATGATTACACTTACAGAAAATCAGGGAGGAAGATTTGCATTGCTGATGTCTCTGTTAAATGCCTCTCTTTCTTTTAAGGCCGTGCAGTAATATCATGCCTTCAAAAAGTCTGAAGAAAGCAGTATGTTACTCAAAATAAACTTGTATGCAACTGTTTTTTCATTGCTGCAGTAAAAAAAACAAAACGTGCAAAATTGTTTTAAATTATGCTGAAAACTGATTAATCATATCAGATCTAAGATGCATAAATCTAAAAATAACTACCAGTATTAGCACTTCCACACTTCTACTCCAATCCCTTCCACTCACTCTGAAATCCTATGGCTACGATAAGGCCACGATCGTGAATATGGGAATCAGCAGACAGCAGCTACCAGTGAAACACATCCAGTAACTCCTAAAGGCAGGCTCAGATAGAGTTCACCCTGGCAGAGCAACCACAGACCTGGGAGCCAGGAATGTCCTCGGTCCTCGTCCTACATTTGCTACTGACTTACTTTCAACTTTAGGCAAATCCCTTAGTCTCTGTGTGATAAATGAGAATAAAACCCACTGCAGTGTCCTGGGAATAAAAGTTCCCAATTTCTGGCTAAAACTTTGGACCAGACAAAGACAAAACTAACCCCCAGAGATTTAAATTAATTCACATTTGCACTCTGCTAGTCTTCTCTGAATATTCCAGCAAACAAAATTAAGCAAATTCTAAGCAACAATTTTAGGACATTAATGAAAAAAATTAATAGTGTTTGCAGCAGAAAACCAATTCTAAAAGTTATACTTATCCAATTAGGGAATTGAAATATGCCATGTGATCAACATACCAATTAAATACCTTGCCACAAAAGTTTTGTGAGCAGCCCACATGCTGACTGGGTGAATAATTTAGAAGAAATTACTACTTAGAAACTTTGGGTTTTTTGCAACTATTTCTCAAACTGTAAATAGACCTAGATTTGCCAGACAAATGATTCATGCACCGCTCACAGAAATTAAGTGTTAAAGAGCTTTCCACTGCATTCAGTGCAAAAACTGTTTAATGTCTGGAATGTTTGCTTAGTGAAGATGTCTATATATTCTGTAGTTTCTAACCAACTGGTGTGTTTTCAGCTGATCCCAGTAGCTGAACATTACACATTATGCTTTCTGTGGTCCGATATGCAGAATTGGGAAGGTATAACTGAGAAATACTAGTCAAATAGAAGCTTATTTACATGAAAAAGCATATTGAAAGCATAATTAAACCACCCCTGGTGTCACACTTGTGTTCTATTCCCAGCTTCACCATTGGTCTACCACATAGTTTCTGGCAGTCATTTTCCACTTCACAATATGAAAAACGAGTGGATAGTACCGTCCGCCATTGCTATAAAGTGCCTAGAGGGCTCTGGATAAAATATAGTCTATTTTACTGTCCTTCCTTTTCTTCTCCTCTCCTCCACCCTGCTGGACTAAAAGATAAATTACTTCCCTAAGTCTCAGAAAATGAGACTCCAGAAGTCAGATTTGCAAAGCTGCTTCTCCCTCCATCCCCTCCTTCCAGCCTAGTGATTGGGATGGAAGGGTTCTTCTTTCATCTCCAAGTCCTCATATTAATAACATCATATATTACATCTGACAGCCTCTAACTGGCCCCCTGTCTCTAATGTCTCTGGTACCGTTGTCATTATTATTGGCTCTTTTCACTAACTGCTGGAAGTGGAGGTGAAGTGATGCTCCGACTAGAACTAGGCTCTTTTAGAAGAGTCAGTCAGTAATGATTTGGAGATATAACGTAAGGCTGTAATTTGCAACACTACCTGCAGAAATGTGAAACGTAAATGAAATATTCCTTGGCTTCAGTAAGATGATTTGTGTTTGCAAGTCTCTAAGCAGCAACTATTAAACGAGTATGTCCAACAGACTCAGAACTAATGAGCCTTCCCTTTGGCCAGCCAGTTACAAGGCATTTGGTGCTCAAAAACACCGATTCTCAAATCTCTGTGCATCTTTGAAGACCAAAGACAAGGATGGGAATGGAAAGTCAATGTAGATCTTCCATCTTTACATTTAAAATAGTGTTTTAAAATGGCCATTATTACTTATAAGATTCATATCTGTGCATTTAAGAATAAACTCTGAGGCCACATCTGAGGAAAAAGGTCCCTAGATGTGGCCTCCTACAGAAGGCAGGAGGTGAGAGCTCATAGGGTTGGCCTGGCTTACCCATCATGAATTGTGCCGAAGCATCATCCACTTCAATGAGGAGAGAAACTCGCAGCCTGGCAAGATCCTTGGCATTATCACAACTGACAGTTTCTCCTATTTGGAATAATTTTCTCTATTTGCATAGCACTTGTTCTATATTTGACCTGTTGCCATTTCTGCTACCTTCTCCTATCCATACAATTTTATGGCCCACCTCCTGTTTCAAGCAATTGCATTCATTATCATAATGGGGTTACATAAGAAGCAATTGTTCTACCTGGTATTTACTTTAAGCTGTACCTGTTTCTTATCCAGACCTGAAAAAGGCAACTTGCACCTGGCAGCTGCTCTAACATAGCTCCCGACTATACAGGTAGTCCAATAAATGATTTACCTCGCCTCATAGATCTTATCTCTATCTGCCTGCAGGGGCAGATAGGTGTTAAGCACAGAGGCTTCAGCGATGGCCATGAGGTACTTGTACTGCCACTCTGCTCTGCGGTGAAAGAAACCATTATTAAACCAGGTTTGTCATGCATAACTGGGCACATGATGACTGAGATCACATTTAACTTGTCAGAAAAGCTGCAAAAAAATAATGATTTTTTAATATAAAGCACACACAGCAGGACCTTCCTCTCCTTTCCCCCCTACCCACCACATACACACACACTAACATATAGAATAGAGACAGACATTACACACAAACCAATATAAATGATCAGAAACTGGTTTAAACTTGTAACAGAATAGAAGACTGGTTTCAAAATGGCTGAAACTGGTTTAAGATAGCTCTGGATAGATGTAGTCTCAGACTTAACGGATTTAGGTTAAACTGGTCTATTGAACACCTGTCCCAGATCCCCTCTCAATACAAGTTAGGTGTCAGTCCCCCAGCATCCCAGGATGCATTGCAGCTCCCCACTACCACCCTTGTAGGTCTAAAGGCATAGCCCCTGCCCCAGTTTGTCTGCTCCAACCTAGGCAGGTGGCCCCAACCCCGGCTGTCACGGAGCTGAGGCAGCCTCCCTAGCCCTGCCAGTGGCTGCACAGGCGTGGAGCGGGTGAGAACAGATGCCCAGCCCAGCCCCAGCTCCTCCAGGCCAGGGTCTGCACAGTAGGGGGAAGCCCTTGCGACAGGGCACTCTCCCCAACCCCACAATGCCCCCTGCCTGGTGGAGGAGGGAATGCACCCACTTCACCTCCCCAGCCAGGGTCTATACAGTGGGTGGGAAGGAAAATCCCCTGAGGCTGACAGGTCTGAGGCTGCTGAGAGGTAGGACTGAGGCATTAGCAGCCCAGCAGAGCCTCATGGCAGGGACAAAAGCCCCCACTTCAGGGGCTCCCCCTTTCACTGTGCAGACCCCAGTTGGGGAGCCAAAACAGGGGTCCATTCCCATGAGGGGGCAGGGGTGCTGGGGTGTTTTCAGCCCAACAGAGCCACTGGGGAGGAAGAGTCCTCCTTGGGGCCTTTTTCCTCCCACCCACTGTGCAGACCCCACCAGGGGGTGGGCGCTGGAGCTGAGCAAGGGAATCTGTTCCCCCCCACGGCTGAGATGGGGGAGGTCCAGGGGCTGGACTGTTTGCATCCCAGGAAGCTGGGAGGCATGCACGAGTGCCCCCCACCTTCTGGCCTTGACCGTGCAGGCATCTGCCTGGCTTGGCCAACTGGTGAGTGAATATGAGTTCTGTTTCTTAATGGTTTTAGAGAAAGCTGTGTAGATTGAATTGGTTCCTCCTTGGGCTTTTGGAGTGTCTGTTTTTAGCCATTCAGAATAAATGCATCTCCAAAAGGCTATATCCCTCATATAGCTCTACTATTTTCACCAGAGATTTCTTACTGTGGACCAGATCCCACTGAAATCAAATGGGATTTAAGCATCAAAACAGGAACCAGAAACATAAATACCTTTATGGGACTGACCTGTAATAACTATCCACCTGAGAAAAAAGGGGGTAGCTCATATGGTGGCATCAGACGAAGAGTAGGACAGGTGTCCTGGACAGGCCAAAGAAGCATTTAGCCACTCCTTTAGTTTCAAAACTGAAATATCTAAGGTATAAGAATTATTTTCCTGAGAAAACCACTGTTCCTGAGATGGCTTGAACGAGGATGATCTTTCTGAAGGAAGATAAGTAATTAATTCAATCTGATACACATGTGCTAAGTGAGCTATTTCTGAAGTGCTCCTAATGAAATTAACTATCTTGAATAATTGCATTGTTGTTCCAAAGTAAAATGGCCCGTGCCCCGTTCTGTGGTTATCGTGAAAAAAGACAAGGAATTTCCAGAGGCTTTTCCAGGATAACTATGGAGATAAATCTTAAGCACATACAAAATCCAATATTGGTTGCCCATTTCAATTTCCTTGTTGGAATTGCCAGTAACTATTGACAATCTGTCTGCCTGAGTTTATACAGTAAAATGTTGTAGTCTACACTGTGTATTGAGTGCCTCAGATGGTTAGAACTCGTTCAGAGCCCAAAGACCTTTACTATCAATACTGAGGTTTGCCACAGATATTAAATCTTCTATGACCCTCAGATACCTCTTACAGCGTGGCAGGGTACTGACCGTTCTCCTGACTTAGCTATATTCTCCTAGAGAATTTCACTTTGCTTGTGCTCCAGGAATTCTCTTTCAAGAACTAAAGTAATTGCCTTCCTTTTGACAGGAAAAGAGCACTTCACCTGTCATGATATGTCATGATATGAACAGTCTTTGGCATCTCAGTTGTGGCATACTCATGAAACCGGGGCGATGTCTACTATGACTGTTCTCATGCAGTAACCCTCTCTGATGTGGCACTTCCGCACGAATCAATTTTGAACAATACTACTGGCGAGGTATTGTGTGAAGCCAGATGTTGCAGACAGACTCTGCCTGCCCCTGCATATGAATGCATGTAGGAGTAGAAGGCTATATAGGAGAAGGCTGGAGCGAGCAGGGTGACTGCCCCAGGCGCTGAAGCTAAGGGGTGCCAACATGCAATGCCCAGCCGAGTCAGGGCATGGGACAGAGCTGGAAGTGACTCATTTGGAGGGGTGGGGGGACAAGGGGAGGGTGGTAAACTCTTGGCCAAGCATATGTGCTCCCTGGATCTGTGAGCAGGGTGAGGGCGGACTGCTGCTGCAGGCTTGTCCAGAGCACTAAAGCTCTTTCCTGCAGTGCTGGGGGAAGCAATCCTAACTGCACTAAAGGCAATAGGAGTATTGCAATTTGCTTTGCAGGTACCAGGATTTCACCCGGACATTTTGGCCCTGCATGCTACTCAGTGCAAAGGCTGCTCAAGGCTCACAGAGCGAGTAACCCTGCTCTCCCAAATGGGTTGACAGCTCTGTTTCCAGCTGCCACAACTGCCAGAGGAGTTGGCTTCTTGGCAGGGGATATACCACCATGAGGTGGTTCTCAGTGGCAAGATGCTTACCTAGCAGGGGAGATTACCCTTCTTCTTGGCCTTGAATGACTTGGTGTAGTTAGAGGGTAAAGGCCCGTCCCTCGCACTGCGGGCAGGCCGACCCCTGTGAAAGTCTACAAATGCCTCCAAATGTGAGAGGATCTCAGCTACACAATTGAAGGTGATGGGGGATTGCTCTTGGGCTTTCTCCTCTTGCGCCTCTGGGCTTGCATGTACGATGCCTGCCATGGATTTGGGAGTATCTGAAGCCCCAGACTGAAGGGTCTGGAAGGTAGGCTACTTGCCAGTAGCAGCACTACACGGACGTGAATGATTGAGCTCTGCTCAGTCAATAGAATTCAGAACCGATTTGGCCGATTCGGCCCAAGACACAAAATTAAAATTAAAAATTTTAAACCCCCCCCCAGAAGCACATACTTACACTTTGTAAGAAAATTATATCAGAACTACCGTCTCCCTAGAACCAGGAAAAATGGCTCCTGTGTAATGCACAGCAACTGCAGGAGCCCCCTGTTTGGGTGGTGCAATTCTGCCAACCTCTACAACAAGCAAACTTGCAGAAAGGAAAAAGCTATCCCATAGAAAAATGTGGTGACCATCAGAGGTGCCAAGTATGTGAGGGCTTGAGGGCCCTGGCCCCCCTCAGGAAGAGGAATATCGCCTGAAATGCATAAAACTTTCCCCATGCCCATCTTCTTAACCCCTCATGGCAAAAATAAAAGTCAGCACCTAAGGTGACAATAATTATTTAGAGCTATTCCAGTTTCAAACAACCAATCTTGTGGTATCGCCAGACAAGGGGCCTCTTAAAACTTGACAAGCTCATTTGCAGATCAGTACCCAGAATCTTCTTCTCAGCAATTGCTACATCACAAATGCTCTGGTTTATGAAGGCTATAAACATAGTTTGGGTAGGTTTACGTCTTTTCTGCTTTATAGTGTTAGTGCTTACTGCATTTCTTTCTAGCAGCAGTTGCCATTCAATGACAAATGAAGCAATGGACATTTAAGTTTTAAGTTCGTTTGAAGTATTTGGGGATGAAACCTCCCATCTAAATGTACAATGAGAGCATCCGTATTGCACTAGCACTTTGAAGCCCCAAACAGAGGATTACGGCCTGAAAACACATAAAAATATGGTTTCTGCCTGACAGTTTGCAACCCAAGTATAAAACAGGAGGCAACAGGCAGGTGGAAGACAAACAGAGGGCCATCAGGGAAACAGTGAAATGATTTTGAGCAGCAAGGGAACTAATCAGTAACCAACTGCATACTTCCTATATTTTAAATACGCATTGTTTTTGCAAAGCGTGCTTTACAAGTGATGTTTCTCTGTATTAGTGGAACACCTGAAAGCAAGCTAGGTAGCTAAATGTCCATTGTCTGAAGAGGTGTAAAGCAGGCTGAGAGGTGATCTTGTGGCTACCTATAAATTCATCGGGGAGAGCAGCAGGGAATTGGAGATGCTCTACTTACTAGGGCCCCCCTGCAGTAACTAGGAACAATGGCCACAATTGACAGAGAGCAGATTTAGGTTGGACATTTTAGGAAGAACTTCTTCACGGTAAGAGTTGCCAGAATCTGGAATGGGCTCCCAAGGGAGGTGGCGCTCTCCCCAACTTGGGGGTCTTCAAGAGGAGACTGGACACTCATCTGGCTGGGATCATCTGACCCCAGCACTCATTCCTGCCCAGAGCAGGGGGTCAGACACGATGACCTACTGAGGTCCCTTCCAACTCTACCATTTATGAGTCTATGTAAGTTCATGGAAGACTTCTTCCTGGCTATACCAACCTCAACATTACAAATTCACAAAGGAATGAAGCCCTCAGCAGTTTTTTATAAGCAGTGCTCAGAATAGAGATGGTCCTAAACCAAAACCCAATTGTCCCTGAAACTAGGATCTAGCTCCATGAAAGCATTTTATGACTTTGCCTATCTCTAATTCATAATAGAACATGTGTTCAGCTAGTAAATTGTTCTTAAGTATAATTCAAAAACCTGCATTTCCTACCACCGCATATTCAGTTCTGATGCAGAATCCAAAATGTCCCTAGTACTATGGGGAGCACATTGGCAAAAATTGAACATTAATACACTACAAAAATGTAAATGAATTATATAAAAATGACAAATCCATTCAAAATCTCCTGAATTCTTTTAAAAAACAATAACAAAGACAGTATGTTGTATGTAATACACCTGGTACTAAAAGTTAACTGATGTTATTACAGCAATGACTAAAGGAAAAGATTTTTCCGCCATGATAAATACTCTTTTCTCAAATGCATGTGTCAAAACATGCAGGAAAATATATTAAAAAGCCTAAATTAGGGAACTATAGGACTACTGACCTACCAACTGAGTCGAGGAATGACAAACACCACGGCTGTATCTCAGATCTTCCCTCAGGAAATGGATAGTTAACTTAGACCAGGATTAGGCAAAACATTGACTCCACTACTGCTTATAGCTTTTCCCTTCACTTCTCAGTGCCTAAAGAAGAACACTCCCTTCCCTTCAGTCCCCTTGCTATAGGAGCTACTGCAAAACCACATACCCCTCCTACAGCCCCTTTTCACTTGAATGCCGGTCTCCCATGGGGACCACTTCACACCCTCTCAGACAGGTCTGATTATTGAATAGACTGGTTGGCAACAAGTCCCTAACTCTTTAAAGAGCAAAGTTCATCCCCATTGACAGGAACAATTTTATCTACCGTGATCCTGAACTTCTCTTTTACTTTTAGCTCACAAAGTGTGCAAAGTTATAAACCAGTGCAATCATTTCTCTTATCGCTGTTACTGTTTCAATAAATGCACACATTCAAATCAACGATCAGCTTAATTGCATGAATATTAGGGCTAACCTTGATAAGCTGGCCGATGGCAGCATCCTGAGGGACAGCCAGCGTGGGTTTGTCACAGGTAGGTCTTGCCTGACCAATCTCATCTTCTATGACCAGGTGACATATCACCTGGAAAAGGGAGAAGAGATTGACATCTTATTTCTCAACTTCAAAAAAGTCTTTGATCTGGTGTCCCATGATCTCCTCATGGAAAAAGTGGCCAACTGTGGCCTTGGCTGCACCACAGTCTGATGGCTGGGAAATTGGCTCCGAGGTCAGACCCAGAGAGTATTAGTCGATAGAAGCAAATCATTATGGCACTCTGTGACCAGTGGTGTCCCCCAAGGCTCTGTCCTTGGACCGAGTCTCTTTCACATTTTTATCAACGATGTGGACATTGGTGTCAGAAGTGCATTGGCCAAGTTCACCAATGACACTAAACTTTGGGGCATAGCATCCATACCTGAGGATGGATCCAAGGCTGACTTGGATAAGCTTAGTAAGTGGGCAGATATAAACCTGATGACATTCAATATCAAAAAATGCAAGGTACTCCACCTCAGGGAAAAAAACCCTCAGCATGCTTGTAGGCTCGGCAGTGCTACGCTCGCTAGCACCATGGCTGAAAGACTTGGGGTTCATGATTGACCACAAGATGAATATGAACCACCAATGTGATGTCACAGCTGGTAAAGCAAGCAAAACACTGGCTTGCATCCATAGATGCTTCTCAAGTAAATCTCAGGATGTCATCCTCCCACTATACTCAGCCTGGGTGGAGTACTGCATCCAATTCTGGGTTCCACAATTCAAGAAGGATGCTGAAAAGCTTGAGAGAGTCCAAAGGAGAGCCATGCACATGCTCAGAGGGTAAGAGAGTAGACCTTATGATGAGAGGATGAGAGCCATGGGACTCTTCAGCCTGGAAAAGCACAGGCTCAGGGGTGACCTGGTGGCTGCCTATAGGTATGTAGGAGGTATGCATCAGGATCTGGGGGACCATCTGTTCCTCGCAGTGCCCCAAGGCATAACAAGGACCAGTGGTCATAAACTCGTCTGTGACCATTTTAGGCTGGACATAAGGAAAAACTTCTTTACGCCCAAGGCCTGGAATAGACTCCCTCTAGAAGTGGTGCAGGAACCTACTCTGGACGCTTTCAAGAAATGTTTGGATGTTCATCTTGCTGGCATCCTTTGACCCTGACTTCCTGCACCTGGGTAAGAGGGCTGGACTTGATGATCTTCGAGAGCCCTTCCAGCCCTAATGTCTATGAAATCTATGAAACAGCACCATTTTGTTTCAACTTCCATTTCACCATTTTGATATTTCATTTTAATTTTGTTTCGAAAGCACTGTTGCATTCCGTTTCGTCAAAATTGTTTCGCTGTTTTGACATAGGCTATAATGGGGAAGTCACCTATAACTTTGTAATTCCTTGTCTGATTCAGATGGAACTTGCAGGGATGATAGCTCCTTCTCAGGTCACGATGCCTGCGAAGTTTCAAGGAAATAGGTATGGGGGTTTCTGGGAAACTGCACCTCAAACCGTTCAGAGCAAAACTTGTGTCACTTGTCAGAGCGAAGGCACAGAGAAAGCTCAGTTCAAACAACGCTTTTTATGCTGTTTTTCCACCCCTCCCCCAGAGCAGTGGGGTTGGAAGGGACCTCGGGGAAGGATCACAGTCACTGGCCAGCTACACAGTCAGTATGAGAGCAGGCTTTCTCCCACAACCCCACCCCCCCAGTTTCTCTTTAGCTGCAAGCAAGCGCAGCCTCTAAACTTTTCAGAACTTTCAAAACATTTCAACTGCCCTTGTTTCACTTTGAGGCTGTTTCAAAGCCTTTCAGTTTGCTTCGATTTTGCTGTTTCGAGCTGAAATGAGTCAAAACAGCATTAAAATTAAACAGCTGGCGAAATTTCGCACAGCCCTAATGAATATCACAGGGTCCCGTTTATCCCAAAGTCTGTTTGGGGTTCAACCAAGTCATGCAAATGGTTTTTCTTTTTCTTTTTTTTAAAGAGAACTGCTTATTGATCCCTGAAAATGTCCATCACCATTTCACTAAATGCCTCCACTGGCAACATGAACTTCAAACGCATGCACTGAATCCTTCCCCCAGGGAAAGAAATCTGTTCATGATCATCTGTGAGTCTCTGCATAATGTTGCTTATCTTACTACATCCTGACCTTCCTGCTCCTAGAAAGGCTCGTTTCTTTTTTATGAGGTTTGGCTGGAAACGTGCCTTTCAGTTCATGCATAAAAAAGCCAAGGCAACATCCTGTAAAGGCCACATAAATATTTCTCTTTATTTTTCTCCTTTTTGAATTGGCTTGGAGAGAGACAAAGTTCAGGGAGGAAGAACTCATGCATTTTGACTTTACTAACTTCTCCAAGGGAGATGCACAGAGAGGCTTTTCTCCCATTCCTGGAGTTCCATTTTTTTATTTCATCACCCTTTTTATCTAGGCAGATTGCAATCTGATTTTAGAGAAAACCACAATAAATGTGTTTGAGACTTGCTTAATTTCAAGGATCCCAGTCTATTCCACTGCCTCACTATTCTAACAGTGAAGAAGTTTTTCTAGATACTAAATCTAAACTTCCTTTGCTGCATCTTCAGGCCATTGGTCTGCATCTTCCTCTCTGCACCAAGAGAAAAAAGGTACTTCTCCTCTTCTATATGGCAGCCCTTCAAGTGTTGGAAGACTGCTATCATGCCTCCTCTTAAGCACCTTTTTCACAAGTTGAACGTGCCTAGCTCCCTCAGCCTCTCATATCACTTGCTTACCAAGCCCTTAATCCTGTTTGTTGCCCACTTCTGGACCCTCTCTATCTTCTGACTCTACACACAAAGGAGCTGATATGAAAAGACTTGTCTTTCTTTCCGAAATTACAGCAGCACCAGAAATTTAAACCAAATCACTCAAAATTGGCCAGATTACTGGAAATCCTCTTCCTAAAATGTAATATAGGACTATAGCTTAAAATTAAAGGGGACTGAGAAGATGTGCACAATAACTACATACACTTTATTTGACTCAAAGGACCCAAAATAGTTCCACAGAAATATTCCCAGTTCAGTGACAGGTATAAAAATGTTTACAGTATAAAACATACTTGCTTTGAGCATCTTCATATTATGGTAAAGTCTGCACTTCAAGAATGGGAATCTATGATGCTGCTGAAGTGAGCTGGAAATAAATCTTAGTACACTTGGGACAACGTAATGATGAACCCAGAAATGCCGACAGTCTTTATTTCAGGCATAACTCCACGTGAAAGAATCAGCTGCCTCTCTAAGAAGCTCCCACGATTTGTTTTTACTACATTATCTGTTTCAAAGGTATTTGGAGCCTGGGAAGTGAGGTGTCCTCCTGAAGAACAGTCCGGGGAAAAAAGGCTGCCATTACCCCAAGGATTTTTGTTTAGAGGTATGGACCGGAAATCTGCATTTCTATCACTCACTAAAAGACTAAAGAAATTACTCTTTAATTAGTCATTCATTTTCTAACCTGGAAATCTTTTTTTCTGTGTGCATGCACCTAAAAACAATGGACATTTTCCTGGCATTCGAAGTGCATCTCTTCATGCATTCGTATTATTTTTTTTAAAATCAGATGAAAAGCAAAGAGGTACATTGGTCCCAGCTCTACTTACAGAAATATTTTTTCGACCTAACAAGGTATTTAAACTGAGCGAATAATTGCTAACATAATTTATTCATCAAATTTCAGCTCTTTGTCTCTCAAAATATTCAAGAGGAGATCTTGAATTTATTCTTGACATTTCCCCCCGCTACATAAATAGCTCATGAACAGCTTGTGAATATTCAATATTCAAACCCTAAAATTCGTACTGTGTCAGTTACATAAATCATGTGGTATTATTTCTGTTCCTTGATGACTTATGTAACTAAGCAACAGAGCATGAATTTGAATATTATAATTTAATACTCCAAAGGGCCTTAAAATGGGGGTGAACAAACGACATGCAACATCTCTGCCCTTCCTTTACCGGTGAGTGAACCTCAACTTCATGGCAGAGAGCTCCCAACCTGTTCTTAGGATTATACCTGGAGAACCATTGCGACATATCCACCCCAAACAGAAATGTTGCTGTTGTTTGACCATCCTGGCTTAATAGTTACATTTTATGAATACCTCTCCTAGGAAAATTCAATTTCTTAATTGTTCACAAAGCAAACTAACAAAATCAGGAAAGGGATCAAACCAAATCTTGTTCTTGATTTCAAAGGTATACACACCCAGGGAAGAATATTAATTTTGCTGGTCTCAGTATTTGTCAGTACTAGCCACTTACTAGCTGCATTTGAGCAGAGATCTAAAAATGTTTTAGGAATAATTGCAGTTTCTTGCAATCAACATAGAGAAGTTGCAAGGCAAAAGAGCTGGAGGACTGGTAGAAAACTAGAAGGTCCCTTCAAAGTTGAAGGAAGATCCATTTGTCCTTTAAAATAAAAATTGAATGCTTCTAAAGGAAAAAATGGCAGAACAACCTGAGAATAATAGGTTTTAAGGTACGGAAGGGAGTAACCTTTAAGGCATGTCGGCAAAATGGATCCCTGAAGTCTTGTCTCTGAATACCAGAGGGGAGGAAGAAAGCCTGGAAACGAATGCACGTTACTCCAACAACTCACCAGAACTGACAGGAAAGTTAGAAGTTTTGATCAAAACTATTTCCTTTCCCTGATAAAACCTAAAGCCTTAAAGCAGCAGGGAGAGTAAAAGGAAAATATAAGGGGACATAAATCTCTTCTTTTACATGCATTTAGTGGTGCAACCATAGAGAAAAGGATTTAAATTCAATGTATTCAGAGAAGGTAATGTGGTGCAGTATATTACCTGTAGTTTTATATGTCACTATCCTTAAAATCTTTGATACACAGCTTCTCTCTGGGTAAATGACTACACTTCCTGGACAGTGAGCTATGTGCCATTTACCAGAGAACCCCTACGGCAGCGATTTTCAACCCTTTTAGACTCAAGGCACCCCTTGTTACACTCCAGGCGTCTCAGAAAATGCCAGCTCTTCGCTCTCACTTGCTTTTTGACTCTGGAAAAAAAGACAGAACAATTCTGCTGCTGCAAAGAGCTCAGAGAGACCACAACAGATCAAGACACTGTTGATGCTATGGATCCCTATCTGAAATCATAGAATCATAGAAAAGTAAGGCTGGAAGGGACCTCCGGATGTCATCTACTCCTGAGGTGGGATCAGCCCTACCCAAACCATCCTATCTAATCCATAATCTACACTCTACATACGACTATCACCAACCGTGACACAACACAAACTTAACACCCTCACCTGCCACAAGTCAAGCAGGGAAACCATAGCAGCAAATGTCCTACTTCTATGAAAAGTAACCAATATCTGCTCAAGAGGTCCCAGGTAGAGAACCACCCCTCCCCGCCCTACAAAGGAAGGCAAAAACCTTCACAGTCCAACCTTACCAGTCTGACCACGGGTTAAATCCTGACCTCACATATGGTGATCACTCTAATGTTGAGCAAAGGAGTTAAGACCCTTTAGCCAGGAAACTCTGGCTTTGATCCCAGCAGAAACAAGGCAGAGCCCAGTCAAAGTTGAAATCCAAAGCCTCTGAGAAGGCTTAAAAACATCCTGACAGGTAGCAGAAAGAGGGGCCAAAGGTATCCAGCAAAGCCCAGAAGCATGGGAAAAACTCCTAGGAGAACACAGGCATTGCTATGGCTAGATCATCCCTGATGAGTGGCTGTCTCACCGCTTCTTGGACACCTCGAGTGACAGAGAGTCCACAACTTCCCCAGACAGTCTATTCCACTGCCTCGCTAGTCTAATAGTGAGGAAGTTTTTCTAGATACCGGATCTAAAATTCCTTTGCTGCAACTTCAAGCCATTGGTCTGATTCTTCTTTATGGCAGCCCTTCAAGCGTTGGAAGACTGCTATCATGTCTCCCCTTCAGCCTTTTTTGCAAGCTGAACATTCCTGGCTCCTTCAGCCTCTCCTCATATCACTTGCTTACCGAGCTCTTAATCATGTTTGTTGCCCACTTTTGGACCCTCTCTATCTTCTCTACTTCCTTGTTCAAATGTGGAGCTCTAACTAGTGTTGAGTAGAGAGGCACTCTCATGTCCCGCTTCCCAAAACTGCATTCACCTTTGGGCGGCTACATCACACTGGAAACTAATATTGACTCTGTGATCAACCAAGAATTCCAAGTCCTTTTCCACAGGGCCTCCATCAATCCAGGTGTCACCCATTTTAAACTTGTGGTTTTGACTATTCTTCCCATGGGATAGCACCTTGCATTTGTCTGCATTGAACTTCATTGCATTAGCTTCAGCCCAGCTTTCCAATCTGTCAAGATCCTTCTGAATTGTGCTTGCATACTCCAACATGTTTGCAGTCCTTCCCAGGTTTGTGTCAACTGCAAACTTGAGTAGAGCTGCCTTCTTTGCATCTTCTTTAAGGATTCCCCCCCCACCCCCCATGGCTTGTTAACAGAGAACCGACACCTCCTTTTTTCCTTCTTTTCAGGCCAACAAACTTATAGAACCTCTTCTTATTGTCCCTATCCTCCTTTGCCAAGTGCAGCTTGTTCTTTATCTTTACCTTCCTGACTATGTCCCTGCAAGTTTAAGCTGTTTCCTGGTATAACAAGGGCATTCTTCCATTGCCCGCATGCTTTCCTGTTACATTTGAAGCATCCTAAAAGCTCCTTGTGCAGCCACATTGGTCTCCTGCCATTCTTCTTGTGCTTCCATCATGTCATGACAGCTTCTTGTTCAGCTTACAGTGTCCCTTAGAAACAGCCCTCCAAATCGCTGGGTTTATCTTTACCTTATCAGTCATTTCCCTGACGTCCAAGATGAATTCACAGGAGGCCTCATGGGCAGAACACATATTTATGACTCAGGTAACCTATCCTATTTCTGGTTTGCCCACTGGCCTGGGCTGTGATGTTAGGCAACTCCATCTTTATTACTTAGTTTCTCTACATGAAAAATTGGGACAATGGTACTGATCTCCCCTGCAAAATACCTCGAGGTCTGCTGAAGAAAAGTGCTATATAAGAGCAAGGTCGTATTATTATTAATCAGATAATACAGCAATTGTTGAATATTGCTTCTGTGATTTAATATTTTAAAAGTGGCATAGGTTTATAAACTGCTGCCCTGAATTAGTATAACTAAGGAAATGTAAACTCAAAGGGATTTTCCTACCTGATCGGTGATGCAAGGGCATTTGAAGGGGTTGAGTAGCCATGCCGTATCTGCTGAGAATCATCTGTCACTTTTCAAAGTGCTTTCATTAAGTGGTTAATTGGGTTCATAATTGATGCCAATGCAGACATCTGGCTCAGTTACAGTACTTCTTTTTTAAACTAGATATGCACAGATTTCCAGACATGCTGCTAAGAAACTTGTCCAGGGGCTACACAATCCTCACTCCTATGTTCTAAACAAGCTACTGAGGGAAAGAGTTTGAGCCCTGGACTGATTTATTATCAAGATGTTGGTCAGGAAAGTTGGGTGTATCTGGTTGAATTAAAGTTATTTTCAGAAAGATGCTTCCCCTTCAACCCCGCTTCCCCACACACATTACACACACACATACAATTCCCCAAAAGTTGCTGAGGAGAATTTTCAAGGCAAATAAGAAGTCAGGGATTGAAATGAGAAGCCTTTTAGACAAATGGAAGGTATTTGGGGAATCCCTTAGCTAGCATATCATCTATTTTAATGTAAGCTTCAATGATGCTAATGCTTGAGTTCTTCGTGTATTATCTTTCATTAAAAAATGCTGGAAGGAAGAAGTTATCTTCAGGGTCTGAGACTGGAACTCTTCACTGTAGTAGCTCTGATGAGAAACTTCGTTCTAGTGGAACTGAAGGTACAGTGAAGGTAGTTGGAGTTATTTTGAGGAATAGCATTTAGTGAATGAGCCAATATAAAATGGAATTTATTTTACTGATTGAATTAGTGCTCTAAGGAAGCACCGGTAGCTAAAAAGATTTCAAGTAAACAAGAAATTCAAATGTTTGACTTTTCCTTTTTATTCGCTACCACTTAAAAAGTAACTTTCATGTGAATTGTATTAAATTATAAATGAATGATTACTTTTTCTTTATCTGCTTTGAAAAGTGCCACTAGGCATGTCTGCACGAGACGCTCCCTGCACAGGAGCTCATCACCACTGAGCACTGCTCAGTAGCATCGCTGGGCACAAACCGTGACATGATGCTACTGTGCAGCGGCAGTGAGCTACTGCACAGTAAGCATCAGTAGGCAACCATGCCAGGATGTTACTGCGCAGTAACACCAGTCACTGTGCAGTCATTTAGTACTTGGGTATGCAAGTATTAAATGACTGCAGAGTAATAACTTCACAGTAGGCAGCTCATAAAAATGTTATTTCATAGGATTACTGAACTAAATTGAGAGTAGGTTCGGTTGTCATGATTAACATGAGCAACAGCAAAACAGCGTTTGCTAACTGCAATGAATTAAAGGACCTTGGCCACTTACAGTAACTTATTATATGGATAATGAACTCAAAACAACTTTAAAGAGGAGACAAATTATATGGTACATGGAAGCAAAGTGTATCAAATGCCAGAATATGCCTGGAAGATTTTGAGGTAACATGAGATGATAATGAGCTTAACAAGTAGATATTTAAATGCATGGGAGGCTTTTGGTTTCTTTCTTTTAATTTTCAATGATGAGCAATAGAAATATCATTTAGAAGACTGAATTCTACAAGAAAGTGTCCCAACGTGGTTTGGATTAAATGAGATGTTAATTATTCATATTTAAAAACTTCAATTAGGAATTAGGGGGTGCAGCTACACATGCCATTAAGGTGACATGATAAACTACAGCACAGTTTGCACAAGAGTCAGCTGCTCCCAGACACAGCATCTGAATGTGCACTTGAGATCACAGCAGCATGATCCAAGATAGAGTAGCCCCAACTTGGCAAAGGGTCCACAGTGTTAGCCCCAGGCTCCAGGTAGTGGTGGAGGGGCTGGCTCAGGCCAGAGGGTAGTAAGGTTTGGGGCTAGGTGGCATGCAGCCCCCACCCTTCAGCACCCTCATGCCCCAGCCAGCCCCTGTCACTTTCAGCATGTGCATTTCAGTGCATACAATTACTCCACTATAGGATAGTACTGTCCCCAACTGCACTGTCCTATGGCAGAGTCAATTCATTTACTGTGCCCTAATACTGACCTATGTGTAGACAGTGACACTTCACTGCAGAGCTAACTAGTCAATATAGACACACCTAGTGTCTCATTGTGTTTGGAGCTGCATAGATAAGTCTCCTCTTTCATCCCAGGGTCACCTCCCATGTCTCCTCTTTCATCCCTGCCCCTGGTGTAAACACTGAATATTGTAAACACCAGAAGCAGGACAGCATCATCATTCAATCCTGGCTAAAGTTTATTCAGCCGTTATTAAGCCCAATATGGTCATACCCCTGCATGATGCCCAAACATTTCCTCAGTGGTCAGTGTCACAGTCAGTTAGATCCAGTTGCATCTGTCCAATTTCCTTTGACGTTCTCTCATGCATTTGTTTTTCGCAGTATCCCCACCAGCATCATCTCATGCCTTGATTTCACATCCTACTCTCCTTCTAACTTCATTTATCTTAAAATCATTCCACTTCACACCTGCCAGGTTTTGACAAACTCTCATCATTACCACCCAGTAATGTCAGTTTCATTTAATGCAACCGCTTCCACTCTGTAGAGCAATACCATTAGAATAGTGGGTTGAGGTATTTTCAGTTTGAGGCCAATTACAATGCTTTCACCAGTCCAGTTACATCAATTTCTTGCAATATTTGTGACAGACACGTTTCCTTTTCAAGTGATCCTTGATGCAATCATCAGCACCGATCAGGCTTCCTAGATACGCCTAAGACTCTACTTGTCCTGTGTTTAGCTGCTGCTGCATTTCATAATATCTTGATTACAATACATGCAATAGGGCCCAAAAAATAAAAAAATCAACAGAAGAAAAGAGATGTAAGTTCATCTCAACAACACCAATTTTTCAAGGTAGCAAAGACTTTTATCATTCAATCAAACGCGCCTACTAGTCATACATGGCTATCGGCATCAGCTGAAACGCTTATCTCTAGATCATTCGATTCATGCCTATCTAACGTTCTTAATATTCAGTTTAAGGACCTGATGAAATTCTGTGCTCCATCGGCTTAGATTTGAACCAATTGCTTAAACTTCTACCACCTCTCACAGTACCACAGGATTTTTGCACATAGCTTTCATAAACTACCATTACTTTACCTGGAATGCCATATGATTTGCTACTTTGCATAATCCTTCCCCCCAACCCCAAATTGTATCAAATTTTTTTTATACAGTTAATAATAACTATCATCTTTAATTGCTATTCTTATTTCTTTTTCAACTTCTGTCAAAGTGAGGCTATCTGATCAATGCAACTTTAGCCTGGGCTGAAGCCACTCTGTTCTTCTGCCAGCTACTTCCCCTAAACCTGGTCTCAACGTGTTGACAATTACTTTATGATTTTTCCAGTAGCAACAATAAGTACTTACTGCAGGATAAGACACTCTGCCACGGTCTAGGCAGATTCTAGCCTGAAAGGTCTAATTATAAGTGCAGTCATGAGCCATCAGGTCTTGTTAATGATGGTAAGATGACTATTTCAAAGTTTTAGAGATGAAAAAGGCCTATCATCTTAAACTAATTCAGGCAACTTCGAGTCTATGCCAAATGCACACAGCAGCATCAAGTCAGTAGCACTCAATTCTGCTCAGTGCACATGCAATGGTATTTTAAATGCCTCCAACTTCAATTAAACACTATATTCTGAAATTAAATAGACCATCACTATGCCCCTCCCCAACTGCACAAGTATGGTACATTTCCAGGATCGTGGCCTAAAATATATACATCATATAAGGCACTCTTAGTGGACAAGGACTCATAGAACCATGGAAAATGAGAGTTGGAAGGAACCTCAGGAGGTCACATCTAGGCCAATCCCCTGCTCAAAGCAGGCCCATCCCCATCTAGATCATCCCAGTCAAGGTTTTGTCTAGTCAGGTCTTAAAAACCTCCAACAATCATCCCACCGGGGAACCTGTTCCAGTGTTTTCCTACCCTTCTAGTAAGAAAATTCTTTGTAATATCTAACCTAGACTTCCCTTGCTGCAACTTGAGAACATAACAGAGAGATGAAGTAAGACTTCTTCCAAGGTCATACAGCTGGTCATCTTTAGAGTCGGGAATAGGATTTAGTGAACAATGTTAAATTAACTCCAGAAAATAGCCAGCGGTTCTGGGGGGTTCCTATTTTCCAATCTCAGTTTGTTAAATATGCATTTAGTTCACTTTACGTAAGCATTTTTTTCTTTTGTGCTTATCTCTCTCTTTTTTTTAAAGAACCTAGCATATGACCTAAGCATAAATGACCCTTTCAGTAGTTAATCAGTTCAGATCGAACCCTACATTCTTAGATATTCCAACTACCCAGGTAGAGGGTGAATAAAGAATATGGAACTGGGCCACTGGAGGGTGTAATCACAAAGCCCTTATAAATCCTTGTAAAATGGCACCGCAGGTTCTGCGCCAGCCTGTGCAGCATAAGCACCTTTTATGCTGTGGAGAAGCAATGGGCTGTGAGATAATCTGGCAGAACAGGGGAAGTCCCTAGCAGGGACACACAAAAACATGAGCGCTGATAAAAATGATAAAGCTGTTTTTTACACCATTAATATTCACCCAACAGCTGCTTCTGATCATTTTGACTTCCAAATTAAATTCAAATAGCCTGCCCATATGTATCATGTTTAAATAGTGCACTGGAAATATTGTCATTATCAGAAACACTCAAGTGTACCACAAGGTTGGTGGATCCTTCTGTGTTCAGGAAGATTTAAAAGACTGTATCACATAGAAACAGGAACTTAGAGTTTCTGAAACAACGCTTTCCTTTTATTCCTGTCTTTGCCTGATTTTCCTTCCCCCTTGATCCCCCCCTTAGAGACTCATCAGCTAGTGAATTGCATCTCTGTTTTTTTGCTATCTTTAAGTGCACCCCATTATAAGTCTCAAGTCATTTCTTAGGTGGAATCATGAGTTCTCCCACTTGGAAACAGGCTTTGAGTTAGTTTCCCGTGGGAGCCATCATCGTCTGAGGAGCTCCAACTTGAGTTGAACAGTTGCATTTCCTTTCCGTCCAAGAACTATGACCTGACGTATCCGGTAGTGTTTTTAAAGTAAAATGTTGCTTGTTTACAACCAAAGCACTTTGGAGAAAAGGTCTTGAAGGAAAGAACAGGCTGCGTGTATATCTGGGATCCTGGTAGGTATAAGTGTGCAGACACCCATGGACCTCTAGGGACTGGGTCGCTGCCTGTTTCCTTGACTCACAACTGACACCGTTCTCTCTACTCTCTTTTCTCTCATGATAGGATTTCTCACAAGACATCCAGTGATTTTGCACACTCGTGCGAGTGGGGACCTCCTGACGAACAAGAACTGTCCTCCACCGTTCTGACTAGTTTTCCAGAGCAGTCTGGAGCTGGTCCATGGCCTCAGGCTTTATCTTCAAGGTGCTCTCGGTGACCTTGGCCAACATGTCTCTAAGACTGCATAAAACTCTCGGATGAAGATCACTGCCAACAATTTCACTTTTTTAGGCATGGAGGAAGGTTCGATAAGGTAACCTTTAATACGGTTAAACCCCATCTGTGTGGCAGACAGAGCTTTCCAGTGGTGGGCAGCCTAAGACTGCATTCTCTCGGGAATGGAGATTAGTTTATTCCACAGCAAAATCTTACCACCTTCAGTCCAAACACAAGGCACATTTCTTTTGATTTCCGTCAGATTATCTTTATACAAAGAATATTTTAGAGTTTTTCTATCATGTATAAAAGGCAGAGAGAAATATGCAGAAAGCTGATGAAACAAAACACTTTATACACCTCTAGTAAGAAAGTTAATGCACAGCAGGCAAGTGATCAGATGCTAAGGAAATGAGAATAGTGCAAGAAGCAATACAGGGGGGGAAAGGACACCCAGTTGCTGCTAATTTTCAGTAGGATTTGGACTCTAACTCCCTGAGGGTTCGTGGGAAACCCGGCCCTAATGAAATCCAGACTCCAAAACTTACGGTTCAACCAGCACACAAGGGAAACAGCGCTAGATGCATTACTTTATTTCATACTCCATAGGTATGAATAGTCATGCTCATTAAGCAACTCTCCAGTTTGGAGAAGTATATACTCTTTCAGCCCTCTTTTACCTGTCTCAAATTCTTAGCACAGAGGAAAATATTGCATATTTCTCTACAGAATGGAAAGAACACAAGCTAGGCAGCTAAAAGACCTTAGTTCATGTAAAATGTAGGAGGATATAATGGAAGTTTCACAATACCCTTTTCAAGGCATCTTAATACCCATTAGCTAAACCATTTTGGCTTCTGAATTAATTCAACCTTTCTTTGACTGTTGGTTGTAACTTGTGAAATGTGGCATTTTTATGATTAGAGCACTGTCATTATAGGTTCAACTTGGGCCATTCATTTAGGACTTTCCCTTTTCAAGCAGAAGAGAATAATTTAGTCTCCAGAGCAGTTTGACTCTATACATTTCTGGAATGTATAATACTCCTGTTCAGTCAGCCAATCAAAATGCAGAACTACACTGTACCAGTGAGCTTTTATTATCATCCGATGCCTCACAACCCATAATGTTAAACATTTAAAAATGCAGAGTTCAGAGTTCTTTTACTGGTAGCTGCTGGGCGGGGAAGCGTTTAAACCAGAAGATATTGCAGAAGCTGAGTGACAAAAAGAGAAGCTATCTGGTTGCAAGGAAATACATCACCATCTACTTAATGCAACTTTATAAATTCTACGTAAAATGAAGGACATGGTTAGGGCACTGGGAATGTGATATGTGCATGGACTCCACAGTCCAAATCCAGGCCAGGCCAGGCCTGAGTGATGGCATCTAAGTGATTACAGTCAATGAAACATTGGCCTCCATGCATTTCATAGAAGGAAGTCCATTATAGCAGGACACCCATTTGGGTGGTCTCAGCTGAAAGAACTAGAGGATAAATTGCTGTCTTAAAAGATAAGAGTTAGGAAAAATCAGTGGGATACTGTTAGGCTGCCAACACTGACAGGATTAGCACACAGTCTATGTTCTGGGGATAGGAGAAGAGGAGTTAGTCCTAAGTATTTGCTTTTATATTCAATTCATGATTTTCAATATTGAATAAATCATTTTGATCAGAGAGCTCGTAACGATCTACAGTGACTCTTAGCTGCAGCAAAAAAGGCATGCACGCGCATGCGCACACACACACACACACACACGCCACATTCGCTGCATGGCTTTATTCCACATTTTAAAAAACTATCACTAGCATGTGCCCTTTTTATGGTGATGATGAATTTTCATTATCCTACTTTGAAATACGCAGGCCTGCCACCAGTCCCCGGCATGGGAACAAGAGGGTTACATCTCAAGAGGGTTTTTGTTTTTCTTGTCGACATACATAGTTTAATACACAGCAAATAAAAACACAATATAAGATGAAGAGGAGGGAACAAATACTTGGGTTAATAATTCTGGGCTCCTTCATACGGCAAGCTGTCTACTTGGAGAAGAGAAAAACCAGTCAAAGGCAGAGAGTTAGAAAGAAAGGGCAGATTCTGACCTGATGAAATTGGCATGGCTATTTAGGGAGAGAGATTGCATTAGAGTTGCTATAGCAATCTGAACTGTTTGGCAAAACCTAATAAAAGATTATGACAGAATTAGAGAAGACTGCAAACTCTCAAGGAAGCTATAGGAACAGAAGCTTCATGGTTTCTGAGTGAAATCCCTCCGAAACCGCACTGATCACTTTGGAGGATACTGCGTTCATTTTAAACGCGTCTCTACGGTATTCACCGAACAATGACTGCAATACCAAAATGAGTGTGTTCTCAATTACAAAGAGTGATTCATAGATCTTCGCTTTAGAAAAAGAGATGCTTTATTATTTAAAGCTTTGATAATAAAAATGCGTGGCACTTAGCACAAAATTCAGTACGGCTGAAATTAAACTTTTGAAATCCTGCCCCGGAGGGAGGCATGGTATTATTAAAATACATTTTGTGTCTACGTAAACTGAGTCATAGAAGCGACTTATTCAGGGCTTCAGAGTGAACCCGTGGCAGAGCAGGTACTAAAGCAAACATGGAAGCTGGATCCCTGGATAAAACCCATGCAATGATTACGGAAAAGAACATGGAGGGAAAGCGTCAGAAAGGCGGCTTGCCTTGTGAGGGTAAGGAACTGCAGTATATGCGACAGTGCCATCGTTAGAAGAGCAATATATTACAGAATGACTTCTGAGTCCACCGGTGAATCCTCATGAGTTGCAGTCTCTCCTTGCTATGCCCCAAGATGTGAAGCCAAGACACTGGTTTATCATCCTCAACCTGAATACATCCTGGTATTTGCATCCCTGACAATAATAAGAAAGGAAGTAAAATTACCCATCACTTTCAAGTAATGATAATAGAGACATCTGTACTGGCAAGAGAAAACTGAAATCCCTCAAAAATGACACTTTTGGCTTAGGTTTTCACTTGGGTTCAGAGAAATCGGAAATCGCCATTTGTAAAACTTCAAGACACAGTATATTTTAAAATGAGAGCCAGCGTGTTTCTGCGATGTCCAAACTATCGAAAATACCGGACGGGACGTTTATGACAAGATACAAAGCCTATCCTGCGTATGGCGGCTTTGACAGCAGCAGACTTAAACCAGGGAGAGATTTGTTCCACATTCTCCGGTCCCAGCAACTTTCAGTCCAGAAACAGCAATCCACCTTGAGCAACGCCAAGATTGGGCTGGCAGTGTTAAGGGGAAATAACAAACAAAGGGAATAAGACAAAAAGGTATTCAAGTGAAGCAGTAAATTTACTGACATTTTTCAGGAATTGCCCGGCCCGCGCCAATTCCTCCAAATCCCGGGTTTCTTTGAACCGAGGGTTAATGACGTGTAATAGAACAGATTACTGCGAGGAACTGCTTGCAGGGCCTCAATCGCTATTATAGGCAAATAGCAAGCCGATAACTGAAGTGTCTGGGGATTTTTTTTTTTTTTTTTAAATCTCTTATGAAGAATTATTCCAAGGCTGGCTTTTTTTTTTCCCCTTTTAACAGACAACAATAGCAAATGCAGAATTTTCTTGCCACAGTTAGTGGAGAGTATAGTACGTGCATGAGTTTGGATGTATGCAAAGAAACGTATGCTAAACTATTAACCCTTTCGGCGCCATCCTGCTTGGCAGAGTCAACAGAATTAGTTATCCGTACCCCTCTGGCTAAGCATAACTGTAGTTATTTGGTGTATGTACGACACTCCAAACCTCAGCCCATGTCTAAGACCTAGGCAAAATAATACAATTTTAACTTTCAGGTTCATTTGCTTTGCTTCTATTCTTACCCTGTTTGGATCCACCCCTAGCGATTATTTGAATTTTGCCATCAGAACTAGTCACAGAGAAGTCATTTCCAAGTAAGACCATAAAAAGAAACCACGATCTGCACCCAGGAGAGCGGCAACATTAGCAGGGAGAGTGGACCTATCCAGTGGGGAAGTTTAAGATGTAGACTGAATTAATTAATAGAAGGCCTGATCTAAAGCCATTGAAAGCCATTGGACAGATTGCTGCTGTCTTTCATGGTTTGTAGATAAGGCTTACAATGAATAAACATGAGCAAATCATAGGAATAGAAGCACAATCTGTCTTATCCCGCATCCTGTCACCACAAGCTTAAGATCACAATAGGCAGATCTGGGACAGTATGTCAGCCACGAAAATCTCATCCTTATCCCTAATAGAAAGAGACTGCTTTAAATTTTGAAGTATGTGCTTTTATCTTCTGTTCAGTTACAGTTAGCATTAACTATAACAATTCTGGATACTCTTGTTATCTGTGCAAGCGTCCACTGTCTCTAGGAGTCTCACCAAATGCTTGGCCTCAATGGTTTTCTGCGGCCATATGTTCCTCATGCTACCTGAGGATGATGGAAGACAGTATTTCCTCGTATCAGGTTTGAATTTGCTGTCATTCATTTTTGTTGCATGTCACCGAGCTGCCGTGTAGGGGACAGGGAGGCCATGTGGGCAGGGAGCACGAGGCAGAGAGAAGAAAGCAAAGCAGTAGATTGGATGTAGGTAGGGACCTACTGAAATCCAGGAGGCAGGTGACCATTAGTAGAGCCAGCCAACAACTTTGCAGACTTATCACAGCCCCCTCACATGACTCTGATTGGCAAAGTGGCCCCTTGCTGTCAACTGGCTGAGAGGGGTGAAGCCGTAAAACGGGCACCCCTCAGCCAATCAGCACCAAGGGGTGGGGCTGGCCACCATCCGGGGTGCTCACCCTTTGTGCCAGCAGCTCCCTCCCCTCTCCTTGGCAGGCTGCACAGCTGGGCCGCAGCAGCCACGAGGACTGGTGGTTCCCCCTAGAAAGATCATACCTTTTTCTTTTCTTTTGTTTTCTTTTTTTAGGTCCCACCCCAGCGAATTTTGCCAACATTGCCTGATTTCGCAATTTCCACGAAATCCATGAAATCACAAACTGAGCAGGTCCCTGGACATAGGAATGGTACTGGAGAGGCACATGGCACACCTACCGAAGAGGTTGCTCCTCCACTGCCCTAATACACCCTATATGAAGAGGGCCAAAAATCTAAACCTTCATTCAGGCTATTGAAAATGGCAAATGCACAACTACCAAAGAGAAAACGACCAACTGAGCGCATAAGCAATAAGGTTGGTCTGAAGCGTCAAGCAAAAATGTACTTCTGTTATCAGCTACTACATTGTTTCCTAGAGGCCTCCTTGACTGAGAAAAGATGCATCTTAGTGCTGGGAAAGTAAAGATAAACCCGTGTTGATAGGATGGGTTATGATCCGGAATAATGAGTCCTTTCAGGTTTTTCTTGAATACTTGAAAGCAGAGCCCATACTTCATACACAACACAGGAATACCCTGATATCCTCTGACATGCTGCTGGCAGTCTGAGTCGGTGTGAAAATAAAAACCTTGGAAGCAGAGAAACAGGTCTTGAACACTACACTACTTAAGAAACCGAAAAGGGAAGCTTACCTCTCGCAAGGTCCCTGAATCTGGCACCGGAAGTGCTGCGGTTATTTTAAATGCCTTTGATTTGAGAGGAAAAAATCAAGACCACGTGTTCAGCTCTGCATGCATGATTCATGGGAACAGCACTCAAGACCAAGAACAGACTGAGGCCTGCCCTGATGTATTCAATGACTAGATTCATGCAGCTGTACAGAAGGCCCTGCTTTCTAATGCTGGGCACTGCAGTTGTTGATTTAGATCATTACAAAAATTAAAAATGCTCCCCTGTGGCACCTGCCATTAATTTCACGACATGTGACAAGCTGCCAATTTTTTTAAGCTGTTTTGTTTTTCACGCAATTTGATTTTAAGCAAGCAAGATATTTTTTTTAATTCTCACTCTCTGTATATCATAAACGCTTATCTGCCCAGAAACGGAAGCATTCCAAGATTTAGGAGTTAAAGGACCAAGAAGCTGGCGCTACTGGAGTAAAGGAACAGCGTTGCCCCACCATTTAAAACATAGACAGGCCAGTTTTCATTTTCATGGGCTGGAAGCAAATTTCAGCATACATCCATGATCAGACCTTGGAAATAGCACGCATTTGAAAAGACCGTTAAACAGAGAAAATGCTTTCAAGCCTTCCATGCTGAAAATAAAGAGTTATGCCAGAGTGCAAGAGACTGTTTGCTCTATCCTAACCTGGAAACAGAAGAGAAAGCAAGAAATTTGCGCTCTAATTCTTTTCTTTTAATACTCAGCAGTGATTTATGCAAGGCTGCCTGAGCTCCCAGGTGCCGATGCACCGCTGGGAATTAGCTGGAACCATGTCTGAACAGGGAACTCCAAAGCTGACACAAGCTTTTGTCACATCTGAATACCAAAGCGTTGTCTATTCGCTATGCTTTTTTTTTTTTTCGATGATCAATACCTTCTGCACCTACTGGCAACTGAGTAAAAACTGAAAAAAAATATATATGCAATGTGTTTTGGATTAATACTTTATAATTACTTTCCTTTCCTGCAATTGTTCAAGAAAAATTTTGACTGCAAAGCAATTTGCTTTGTGTGGCTTTTGGGACCTGCAGGAACAACTGGCTTTATATCCAAACCCAGCTGAGCAATGCACATGACTTTTAAGAGGCTGGACAGCTTCTGTTCCTCTTGATTTCATTTGGAGCTGCCTACGCTTTCCCAGAGCCGCACGTCGATTCCTGCTTGGTTGCGTCTTTCTCTAGAAGCCCTAAGAAACAGGATGAACTCTACAAAATGTCCTGCAGCTGAGCAGCCTTGAACTCTTGTCAGATCGACATGGTGGGGAGGGGAGACGCATTACAATGTTGTGCTCACCTCTTGTTGAGCGCAGCCTATACAATTTGTATTTGGTTGGCACAAAGAGGTCATCTGCCCGAGTGCCTCCTCTGATCTTGCTAACAATTATACCAGATGCAGAGACAGTCGCTTAGACTGCCAGCGCCACAACTATTGATGCACATGAAGAATAATATTTAATAGTCATTCTTTCCTCTGAACTCTTTTACAAGTGCAAAGGAGGACCTTGGAAGTGGCACCTTCTGCTTATATTTAATACTACTGCTCCCATTATTATTGCTTGTAGCTATACAGGCCATGCCAGGAGGGAATGCATGCAGCCCCTTCAAAAGCACAAGAGCTAGCGCTGTAGCAGAGCCCTGCCAAGGGCTGAGAGCAGCGTGTGCTGGTCTGTTCAGAAGTCAACAGGTAGATGGAGGATTTTGCCTGCAGGGAAGTTCCAAGAAAGGTTTGATTTCAAGGAGCAGACGTTCTCTTTCAAAACCAGGGTTTGCACTTGACATAGCAACTCAAGCAAACAGGTCACTTTGGAGGATTGCACTCTTTGGACTCCATTTCCCTTTAATTAGGTTGCCTTCAAGCAAGTATCAGAGAGGCCCCTTTCTGTGCAGCAGCTGATTCACGGGATATTTGGCAAAGGCTGTGGGATCTGGGAAGCTGCCTCGCACCTGTATATATGGTAACAGGTTTCGAATAGTCCTTTAGAACAGCACAATTTTTTACTCTGCTCTACTAGCCAGCAGGGACTAGACTTCATTTACAGCAAACAAGAGCTGCATTTGCAGCAATTTGAATTAGTAAGGACAGGGAATACATATTCGTGTCTAGTGACTTCCCTCACATGTATTTTCAGAAGAGCTTACGCAGGAAACGCCTTTATAATGAACAGTACTATGCTTCCACGCCGAAGCTCTGAAGCAGCAAGGCATTTACACCGGTGCCTAACTTTCAGGAAATGAATCGTCCCACTAAAGGCAATGGAATAACATAAAAATATTAGGGCTGTTAATTGTGATGAATGCATTAATCATTGTCAACATTCATATTTTTAACGTGTTCATTGTGCACGTGGTTTTGGAGCCCGCGCCTAGGCTTCACTCGGCTGCTGTCACCACTGCCAGGGCAGCCCGGGCTGGGGTGAACGGGACCACAGGGCTGGGACAGAGCCATGGGAGGCTCATTTCGAGGAGCAGGGGGTCTCCCACCCCTGTGCACACCCCCCGGGGGAGGCTTAGGGGGCATGTGCTCCCCAGATTTGTGTGCAGAGTGGAGGTGGGTTGCCGATGTGTGCTGGGGCTCTGCGCCCTGCTGCCTTTGGCCCTCGAGCCATACACTGGCGGCACTGCACATCCCCTACCCGCCTGTCGTTGGCAGGCACATGACATCGCACAACTCCCGAGGAAATGGCAGTGGGGTGCACAGCCCCAGCTTGCAGCACCCCCCCTTCCCCAAACCCCTGGATGAGCCACAGCTCTGTCCTGCAACCTGCCTCAGCCCCAGGGACCCAATTCACCCCAGCCCCTGTCCTCCACCCCATTCCCTCCCTCACCTCAGTGGCCTCAATCTGCCTCACAGCCCTTCCCCTCCAAAGACTTACCTGCTAGATGCTGTCTGTCTGTGTGTATGTGCCTGTGTCTGTGTCCCTGTCTGTGCCGGTGTGTCCCTCACCCTCAAGCCACAGTCCCCACAGCCCTGCTGCTGCCCCTCACTCCTGACCCACAGTACCCCACATCCTGCCAGGGTATGTGGGAACCCCCTCCCTGGGCTCCAAACCCCACCCCCCCCAGCCATACAAAGTACCTGCATAATTTTGCATAACTTCGAGGTTTTCTGTGTATAATTTTGAGTTTTTCGCTGTGCAATTAAAATTGTGCAATTAAAAAACTTGCTTGCAGTTAATCACAACTAATTGCTAGCAAATTTTTTACTCCTTTGACAGCCCTAAAAAATATAATGGCATTGTTGGAGTGATGTTGTACCTGAAATGGTCCAGAAAATAATGCTTTTTATTCAAAAGCTTTTCTAAGTTGATCCCAA
The DNA here is from genome assembly GCA_030014935.1 of Caiman crocodilus. Taxonomy (NCBI): domain Eukaryota; kingdom Metazoa; phylum Chordata; order Crocodylia; family Alligatoridae; genus Caiman; species Caiman crocodilus. The sequence goes on along the minus strand of JAGPOW010003447.1, from coordinate 26,160,015 downwards.
CTGCGCAGTTGGTCCAATAAAAGATATCAGCCACAGAAATCCTTGTTTTTTTATCATTGTAATGAAAGACATGATTTTGAACTGTCCTAGCAGAAGTAGTCCATTACTCAGAGGGCAAGGCTGTGTGGAAATGCTGTGGCTACAGACGTTTCTCCCGCTTCTGTGGCAAGATATCACATTTCCTTATATGTCTACAGTATTCAAATTAATCATCTTTTGACATTCATTTCTTTCTTCTGGAAGTCACTGTCCTCCTACTTCTGGGACTATCTCCTAATCCTTTCAACTTGAACGCTAAGATGTGTCACAACTAGAACCAGTCAGGAATTTTTCAATGAAACCATGAAAGAAGAGGATGAATTCATGTAAGATGAAGCCGTAACTTCTTGTAGAAATGTTTCAGTGTTTTTAGAGCCAGACCTATGCATAAAATCCTTCATCCTGTTGTGAAGCCATTGGTATAAATCATACTTAGGAGTGACTTGCACAAAAAGAGATTAAGTCATTTGCTCAGAGTATACAGCAAGACTGTAACAGTCCTGGGAATAAAAGCAGGAGCTTTCATTCCCTTAAATATGACATTTCCTCAGAGCTGCTTCAAAATACTGTTCTTTATTTTTCTTCCCATTACCACTTGCCAAGTGCCTCCAATAGCAGTGTTGACCAACATTATATTCCGCATCACTCAGAAATGACAGGTTTCGAGATGTTGGGCACTTTCTGGATGACACAGCATTATTCTGTAACCATAGCCATTTTGAAATTAAGAATATGAAAAACTGGAATGTTTAAACTATAGGGTTTTGTGAGCAAATTTCACCTGTATGACCATCAAGTTCATTCAAAATGTGTTCAACCAAATTGTGAACCCGTCAGCTAATGCAATTAGTAAAATGAAGACTATAGAGCTGCTTTTTGTATAAACAAAAAATTACCATCCACCTTCAGCTTAAGGACTTTCCACTAGTTTCGTTTGATTTTAAACTTTAAATTACTTTCACTTTTGGGAGCTGTAGTTATTGGTCATAGTCCTAAATGCCATCAATATTTTACCAAGCAGGGGTGGGGGTAGAATCAAAATGTATGTGTAATTTAACTTGATGCAGGACATATTTGGGAGTTTGTATCTCCATTTTCTCTTAAAAATGAAAGTTCCTGTAGATCTTGTTGATTATATTACCCCAGTGAGAGGCAGAAATAATCCCGAATAAAGAAACTGAAATCACCACTTATAATTTACTAAAACAAAACAAGCACTGAAAGAAAATTTGTCTGCTATTTTATAGCAATATTCAACATTAAAGTGGCTACAATTCATAACTATGAATAAATAACACAATATAGTAGGTCTTTTGTAGTGCAAAAGAATTTACTATGCAAAGCCGCAACATTTTTTTCTCTGAAAACTAAAATGCGTAAGCGCCGCCGTGAATCATGCAACAATGATTAATTTCAACAGCGAAACCAACATGTGGCTTGTAAGATCATAACCCTTCCTCTTCCTTATCATGAAATGCCAAATAAAGATGATTATTTTAATTTATGAAATGGATTCTCATCTGAGGCTGCTGACTTCAGACTGTGCTTCGACTCGCAATGTGCATTTTGAAGTCACGTGTATTGTAGACAAGCTCTATGGACGAACCAGGGCAAGTTCCAGGAGTTTTCCAGGCTGTAGTTGGTTCTTCTGCCTGTCTTCTTAAGAAACGCCACATAATATTGTTTCCCCAAGAGACTGACTTCAGAAGAAATGAATGTGTTCCCTACTTTTCTTCTCCCCAGCCAGTTTTTCCTTTACCTTAGCACTTTACTTTTGCACACAGGGGACACTAAGTGTGCATCTGAACCTGTTACTGGCATGCACCTTCATTATAACCCGGGGGAAAAGTTCAGCTTGACATAAAAACACTTTGATGCTACACCTGCACTTTTGGGGGAAAAAAAAGTGTGCGCTGTTTATAAACTCTGGGTGAATCAAAGGATAAGGTGGTTATATGAATGTCTAGAAAATGCTAGCTGAGATTCTGCATAGTCTTTGCCCAAAATCTAATTCTATCCAAATGAGTCTTCAGTCTGAATCTATACATCATTCTACAAAAATGGGGGGAAAGTACTGCAACTTTTAGGGACAATCTAGATAAGAGGCGTCTCGCCCTCTAAAACAGTCATTTGATTTCTACAGGAGATGAAAGCTGGTGTTTTACTAGGACATGCAAACAGGGAGGTTAGAAATTAGGGTGGCCCCTAAGAAAACCTATTTATTCAGTCCTGACAGTCAGTCAGGACTGTTATAACAGTAGCACTATTATTTTTGTCTGGAAAATATGCAAAAAGTTTTTATCTACCTTTGCAAACCATTCACTGGCAGGGCCCAAGGCCCATACAAGCTACTGTGAGTTTGCATATGTATGCAAAACCCAAAGCAATTTAGATTTCCGACGTGTTTGTGGCATGAGCCACAGCTCTATTAAAACTCAAGGGCCAGTATGGACAGACAGACAGGAAAGGGTGAAAAGTAAGCCAAGTAAAATAAAAAGGCATGTGTGCGCTCTGAAATATCAGTCACAAAGGACAAATGAAGTTCAGGGCGTATCGTAAAAGATAAGAAAAGCAGAAGTGGATACTATAAAGAAGGCTGCACAAGACATTAAGATAAATAATAAGCAATGTTTCAAATAAATAAGGAACAAGAAATCACAGCAAACAGTAGGGCATCTAAACGAATGGCAACGGTAGGAGTAATTTATGGAGAGAAATGGTATAAGGAAACATTTGTCAGACTTCCCTGCTTGTTCCCCTTGATGGCAATCTTATTTATCCTGTTCCCAAGGTCCATAACCTTGGAGTTACATTTGATGCTAAGCTCTCTCTTGGGGATCATATGTATCGGGCACTAAAATTGTCATAGCAGCATTTCAGGAACCTCTGCAGACTGTGACCTATGTTGTCTTGCCCGAATGCTTTCATTCCCCCAGTAGCTTTTATGATGTCCTGTTTTGTATTATTTCAGCTCCTCGTTTACTAACTTCTGGAATAGTCCCCATCACGCAGGACTCAGCTGCCAGGATTGCTTAGTGAAGTCAGCAGCTCAAGTCAGCCCAATGCTGAGAATTATTGCATTGCTTCTCTAAGACTTTTTTAATGGCCTGTTGTATAAAAGCCTGAGAGACTTGCTCCATTCTGCCAAAGGGATGACTTCAGCTCAACTCTTGCAAGCCATATCCTCATGCTGACTTATTTCCATGTCCAGAGTGCATTATTTGAGGGGAGAGACATCCATTCTTCACTGTACCCTTATTTGATTAAACTCATCCTGCTCTCAGATTTGAACACTGCTAGGGCTCAGATTCCGATCTGCCTTTTTTTGCACTGCTTATTTAGCCTGTTTTTTCTTACCCATTTACTATCTTTTCTTTCTACCCCACTCCACACATTACAGGAATGCCCAAGTGAAGGTCATTTACACGGGGAAAAAAACTGGAATTGTTAAGCCTGTTTGTAAACCAACTCCCCAATGACTTTTAGGTGACACCGCATAACTGTCAATCAAAGGTCTGGTAAAACATGGTTACGGAGAACATTTCTTCTTAATTACAGGCAGTTAACTACTGGCTTACTAAGCCACATTGAATGGTTGGCATAGAGAAAATATCTTCAGTCTTCTCTACGTTTCCATTTCACACTCATAGTCAAAATGTTGATGTTCTATTGATTTCACAGGCAAGGACTCCATAAACAATACATAAGGATGCAGGATGTAGTGGTTGGAAATTGAGCGTGCTAATAAACATGAAAGCCGAGTTCTTATTGTCTTACATTTTAGTCTATGCATTATATAATGGAAACACCAATTTTAATCAATCAAAAAGAAAAGGAGAGTATAATGTATGAGGAATAAGGCCGCTTAAACACATCAGCTTCCTAGTAAAAGTGGGAGCAAAATGGTTCTACTTTCCAGACTCCCAGATGGAGCTCTTGCTTATTAATTACATGTACTCATGATAATGAAGACAAAGGCCAGGAAAATGCATAAAAACATTTTTTTTTAATATTTGATCCGATAAAAATCAAGTTGTGTTTCAAAACCTATATCCTCAGGTACATCTCCCAGCTCACCCCAACCATTATTATTAATCTAAATGAAGGACGAAAAGCACCGTACGCGGGCTCCACGTAAGCCACCCCCACTCAAGCGCACTTCAGGCTGTTTCATTCCTGGGGCATCCTAGAGCCAATCGCAGCAGGCTGTA
>JAGPOW010003447.1:26076378-26090118 GCA_030014935.1 Caiman crocodilus | reverse complement strand
AGATCTAAAAAACACAATGAAATGCTACGATGCGTCTCAGATCACAACCAGTAAACATTGCCCTCACAACGGTTACAAGCACACAAATAGTTACTGGAGCAGCAAGCAAATCAACGTGCGTAAGGGGAAGAAAAATATGAGAAGGACATAGCGCTCCTCAGAGGTCAGGATTGTGAAAAGGGACAGGAGTGATATGAGGATGGAGTGCGGTACAGGTTATTTGCTCACACTTTATGGTTTCATGAAATAGCACTTGAACAGAACAAAGTAAAATGTGGATTAAGCAGTGTCTTAATTCAGTTTTCAAAACTAAAAAGAAAAAAAAAGGGATAATGTCTCTTCAAACCCACACAAGACGTACTACATTTGGCTATTGTCCCCGATCAATGTGATCAGTTGAGTTCAAACAAACGAAAATCACAGCAAGGACAAGCAGAGGCAAGCCACACTGTGCAAGTCAGGAGAAGCGGAAAAAGTAGCTCATTTATCAATAGTTTATGCATGATTTATTTACACTAGATGTACTGTATATTAGGAAACTCCGATGAAGCAAGACTTTCACTCACTTTAAAAGCAATATCCTGAAAATTACTGCTGAAGAGGCTGATGCTGTTAATGTGCAAACACCAAAATTTAAATGAGTAAATGATAGCAAATGGCTGGCTTAATGGATACCAGCTGAGGGCCTCCATGCTGCTCCCACTGAAGTCACTAGGAGTTTCGCCACCGACATCAGTAGAAGTAGTAGTATCGGCCCCTCTAAAAGACAGGTGGTCACCTCAAGAACAAACCTTTATTCCTGTTGGCTTAACAGGCTGAAATAAACTACATATCAATAGCTGAAGTCACTGAAACCTTAATTTATCTGGCACAAAACACATGATTTTCTGATTAAACATTAAGCCTATTGTGCACAACACTGAGACGTTAACAATTGACTACAGTTTACTGTAGGATTACTAGAATTTGCAATTTATAGCCCAAGAAAGATAATTTGAAGGACTTTGATATCAACTTTACAGATACTGAACAGAATAGTTTTTCCTTGGATCATTTTGATGTGTTTATTAATCTTGATTCATTAAGGCCTGCACAAGTCTACTGCATTCATCAAGGCCTTGAGAAGGCTGAACGGAAATGGCTAATCTGCTTTTCAAAAGGATTTTTTTCAGCTATTCCCTCCTCAGATGCTCAGACCCAAAATTAACACACAGTCAAACAATTAATTATGAATTAGGCCTCCCCTTTTTCATATTCGTGCTTGTGACTAATTTATGACTTTAGGATACAAGAATCAATCTAAGGTATGTTCCAGCCATAGGATAATATTTCAACTGGCACAAAATATGAAGACAAATATAAGCTTGATCGAACACATTCCTGTGTTAGTTAACATCAACCCCGAGCTGATACGGGCAGTGCACGTCAAAGGCTTTCGGTTGTTTTTGGTACTTGTGTCGTGTTTAGAAAATGCTGCATTCATTCTGCACCAGGAAAGGAGTAGGGGGGAAAGAAAAGAGGAGACCAAAAAAATCTTAAAGCTCTTCACAATTTAGATACAGAAATAATTTCTTTGAGGCACCTGTAAAAATGACGAACATCTTCTTTCTAGCTTAGACTGTAAACATCACCATTACGATTTACAATGAGAATGTTAAAGTACATATTCACACATTTATGTCCAATTTTAACAGCTGATTGGGCCACCATGTGCCAGACGGAAAGGAAATGCAAGTATTTCCAGTTTTACCCCATGTACTCTGATTGGCTAAGGCTAAGTAAAAATGAAGAAAGCCAGGGAGTTTATCCGAATTGTACAAGATCACTGTGGCTGAGTACTGGCCCTGCTGACATCAAAGCTCTCAGAGGTTTCAGTGAACGCTACGTTTGCAAAATCAGTTGCGTGATGCATTTCACCGGCGAACAAGAGCAATACCAGTCCTGCAGACCAGACTGGAGACTTCCCTCCCCCATTAATTTAACGCCTATGCAACCCTAGGGTTTACTCCATAACGGAAGCAGAAACAACTTCTTTCTGTGTAATTTTTTTGGTACGAGTATAAAAATATCAAATGTTCCTGAGCCTGCTGCACGCTACTTTCCCTTCTGGTGACTACCAATGGGTTTCTTATGCTGCACTCTGCAATTCAAAAAAGTTGGGTGCAATTCTGCTTGGAGACTTTCGAATATACTTGGTACCTCCACAGAAACTGCAGCCTCCCCATTTCAAACCTTTACTCTGGGGAGAATGCAGTGACGAACTCCTGCGACTTTCTCCGCAGCCTGATCATTAAAGGCTTTCATCGGTATTTTACAGATTTTTAAGGCAGTACCAACAGATGGCAGTGTTTCATTGCTGTTTTCGGGTTTTCATCGTATTTACATCTAGTGCACACCACAAAATCCGGGTATTTCTGAATGAACTAACGTTGCATTGTGTAGGCTCCAGGTTTTATGCGTCTGTTGTGAAGTCTCCAATTTTCTTTTACGTGTTCACATTAGCCAGCCAGAGCATTCTCAGCACAGATAAAAGAAAATCCCTCTAAAAACTACAGACCAATAAATTACTTTTCATATACTGCAGCAGAGTCCTTGGTTTTGCTGAAATTTTGAGGGTGTTTTTTTCTTTTTTTTTAATAAGTACATAAAATAACACTTTCCAATTTACAATTAGAATGATCAGGTAGAAAATAATTATGACAGAAATCTACCAAAGGATTATATGGTATTATATAGAATAATGCATCCAAGTTTCAAGTGGTTCTTGACAATTGGTGGTCCCAAATGTGTTAAAACTGGTCCTTTTCAGGATACTGATGTTCAGTACGTAGACAGTCAGTACTCCCCTTGGAAACTGTTCTCTCTCTCGCAGACATGAATTGTTTTCTTAGACTGTGGTACACTGAAGTAAGTTAAAGATGTATGATCCAGCCAGGTTCATCCTGTCCATGACAGAGGCTTATACAACTTTTAAGGTTAGTAGCAGCAAGTTGTTAGCACAAGCTAACAGAATCATATGGTCCTTCTTCCCATGTCCCCTGTGATTTGAAGTGGTTTACACAGATATCCGTATGATTAGACTGCTGATACTTGTTCATCTTCTGTAAAAGAGGAGAAACAGAGCCAATTATTATCTCAGACATCTGCTGTGAACACACAAAACAGTATTCAATATGATCACACCCCATTATTTGTGATGATTTTGTGAAGACTGTACCTCCCTCTGATACGTCCAGAGCCTAACAAATGACCAGAACGTCATAAATACGATCATTAAAAAAATGTCTACCACCCAGCATGTACCTTAGTCTTTCATCAAGCCATGCTGAAAAGTTTGGAATAAAGTGCTTGAAGCAATTGCTTGCCCTCTTTGAATTACTATTTCTTAATACTGTATACCTCGACCAATGTTAAATTGATTTATATTTTAGCAGATGAACTTAAATCATGATACGTAAATGAATATAATATACTGAATGATTTATTATCATTTAAGGAAAAATAGAATCATCTTATTCAGAAAAAGAAAATTGGCTCAAAATGCATTAATATTCAAGCAAATCAATGTTAAATTAAAGCACAGGAGTTTTAGGTTCATTGACAGTAGGAAAGAGGGCTGGTAGCAGTGGCACATAAGGCAATAGGAGCTTTAAAAACCAGAGGTAGGTAAGTTTGGAGTCAACCACACTATACACAAGAGCAGCCATCTCAAGCACAATACATTTTTGCAGAGAATACAGTGTTCATGCAGCACTGGCAGTTGTTTCAAACAGGACTGCAGAAAAATTTAGTTTAAGGAGACACTGTCATCTCAAGCTTGAGCAAAAAACGCAGTGTTTATAAAAGCAAGCTTTTACAAGACCCGGAAACAACCAAAAATCTTCCTTTAAAGTTTTTTTATTTGCAATTTTTTTCCACAAATCTAATTCTGTAATGTTCACGCACTAAAGATTGCAACACCGCTTTAGTGCATGAAAACCACACTAGAAACCAAATTTATGAAAATGACACAAATTTGTTTATGGTCATTGTCGAGACGTAGAAAAATGCAAAAAGCAATCCTAGGACAATGAGTCCTACTCAGGAACGTGGAAATTATTTTAAAATAAAATATTTAACCTCACAGTGTCCCTTTAATGATCAGAATTGCTCAAGCAACAGGTACGGAGTGGAAGAGAGAGAGTATGCCAAGGATTGAGCATCTCAGTTCCACCCTTCCAGGCATAGCACATTGCAATTAAGCACCCATTTAGTGATAGGATTGCCCAGCACCCTTTTTTTCAGAATTTGAAGGCACATTTAATTTTCACATATATTTGACCTTAGAAAAGTTCAGTCTCCAAAAAGTGACAGCAAGAAACCCAAGAACTAGCCTGTGAGGCAAATACTTTGCACAGTTCTGAGACGTGATTTACACAGCAGTTCATTTAAAATCTATCAAGTTAGTTCTTTAACATACCATCCTCTTCACTATCTGCGTCAGTCATATCTGTTAGTTTAGGATGGGACGGCTGCCGGGTATGCCACTGAGGCATCTTCGATGAAATACAGGCCACTGGTTCACTACTGAGAGAAGCTGATGAAAGTCTAGAGAGGTCACTATGTAGCATCTTTGACCTCTGCACTGCCACACTATAGTCTGGAGGTTTTAAGTGTGGGTGGTGGGGCGATCCTTCCTTTATGTCCGCTAAAGAAATCCCCATATATCCCGGAGGGGTGGGCGGTGGCTCCCTATACCTATCGTCCTTCTTAGGTGAGGTGACACAGTACACTGGCACAAGAAATAAGCAATGGAAATGTTAATGAAGAAAACAAAGGAAATAAAACATTAAAAATCATGAAATGTTACAATGGCAAAACAGAAACTGATAACAAAAGGCAAATGCAGAAACACTGGTTAAAACAACAGCAGCAAACTTTAAACTTATACTTTATATTTGTTTTGAAAAGTCCATGTTGCAATAGAGCTACTGAAATCATAATCGTGAGAAGTCAATTGAAGTGAATTATAATTATGGTCTTATGGGGTGCACCCGCAACTGCACTTTTAATACACATTAGCCTATTTTAATGTGCATTAAAGCATCACTAAAAATATGCTATTTAGTTAATATGCATTAAAATAGGCTAACATGCATTAAGCATCATTAAAAACTGTGCTCTTTAGTTAATGTGCGTTAAGATAGGCAACTGTACAGTTTCTTAGTACCTCACAATGGAGGTACTGGATTTAATGCACATTAACTAAAGCACATTAATGCACCCATGTTGTTTAAATGCACTGAAACACTCAAATTGCAATTTTATTAGTCATTATTCTCCATACTTCAATAGCACCTTCCATTACAGGTTTCAGAGAACTCTACAAATACTAATACAATTATGACAGTAGTTTTTAAGAGATAGCACTCTTCAACTCCATTCTCAGGCTAGGCGATTATAATGCATGAGCAGTTAAGTGACTTGCCCAAGGTCTTAGTAAGTTTGTGAGGGGGTAAGGCATAGACTGGCAGCTCCAGACTTCCAGGCCTCTTCAGGAATAAGAAAAAAAGAGATTCTGTAAAACCGCTAGCTTTAAAACTCCACTGCACTCGCTAACATGCGGGATGACACCAGACATCCTTTGAGATTAGACCTTGTTGCATCTATTCATCTAGAATCATTTTAACACGCAATTTCTTGAGTCACAAGCTTGTAGGGACATGTTTATAATCAGTTTACCCCTGGCTTACAACAAACAAGTTTGAAAACAAGAGTGATAACTACTGAAACATTACTTATTGGAGCTGGTAACAGGAGCAGAAGTTATAAATCTTGAACACACTTAAATTGTCTACATGTGGTTAATAATAAAGAGGACCTATACACACGCTGGACATCTGCTCCGATGGGTGCTAATTAGCACACATTGGAACAGACTTGATTGAGTGTGCTGGAGCATGTTAATTAACATGTTCCAGCAGGCTCTGTGTCAACCACCCCCACTGCCATTTTCAAGTGCAGGATGCTGAATACAAGTAATGCTGTGGGTGCCCTAATTAGAGCGGCTCCAAGAGTGGCACCTCTCCCACCACCCTGGAGCATGTGTATAAATTCCCAAAGTAGCCAAAAAACTAAAGTTAACCGGATTGTGTCCGCATAGGTATTTGCATAGGTTTTATTAACTTATTTTAAAAAATGGTTTTACTTTAACCAGTCTAAGTTGTATGTCTGTAGACAAGGTCCCTATGGAGTAAGAATGCAACTAAACTAAGCTTCTTGACCCTAAAGTTATGGACCATTTGGTCTTGCAGTCTCTCATCAGCAGAATATCACTGGAAAAAAAATGTACAAACTAAAGACTAATTTAGAATATTTGGCATGGCTAGTATTTGTAAAATCCTATGAGTAATAGAACATTATACAAGGGCAAAGCACCTCATTAATTTTCTTATTAGGCCCCCAAAACTAATTCTGTCTTCTAATTCTAAATGCAAAAGGTACCATCGCTCAGAAGAGTTGTATATAGTACAACCACTGGCATCCAAACCACTGCACCTCCCTAATTCTTATCACTGTCTGTGTACATCACTTAAAATCCCGAAAAGTGAAGATTGCCAAATGAGAAATACAGAATTGAAGTGGCAACTGTTGAAGTATCTAAAACACTTTTAGATAGAAATAAGAGTTTTGAAAGAGCAAAAGTGTTTACACGTCCCGTTGGTTCATTAACTTGTTCTCAGACATTGAGAATAAAATCAATTAACATGGGCCCTTTGTCTTCAGAGACTCCCTTATTCTCTATTCCTCCCACTGAGATTTTCCCTTCTTTTAAAAGTCTCATATGTGGGACCATCTTCTCACCCAGAACAGATTCTCTAATATTCTCACTCCCCATCTATTGACAGAGGAAATACTGAACTGATCTCCATGTGTAATTGCCTCTCTGGCTGAAACAGTGGCATGCAGAACGTGATCGTGTGAAGTTTAGATTAACACCTGGGGACTGTTTTACACCACTGGGTATTGCATAGCTTTCTTATCTTGCAGTTAAAAATCTCAGCTGTATTCAGAAACATGAGAGGCCATTTCTGCAAGTCAGGCATAAGGCACTAAAAATCAAATCACAAATATGTTTCTGGTTCACTACCTGGCAAATATAAAAGCACAGTGCAGATCTTCTAACAATAGTTAATTACTTACTCTTGTAATTACCCTATGCAATAGACAGACTGGTCAATGAGAAATAAAAACTCAAAAAGGTGGCAACACAAGGAAGGCAGGCAGGCAGGCAGCCGAGGCATAAGCTGATGTCCATACCAGCCAACAGCAATGAAGAATGCAAGAAGTGCTCCAGGATGGCAGGCCACTGTCCAGTATTCTTTTCCTTTAAATGCACAGGTTAAAGAAACCTCGCTTCCTTGTCACCGACTTCAGAGGTGACAATGAATTACTAGCCCATAGAGTTTAATCATTCTGCTAAAACTTTTCCCTGAGTATGTTTTTCGGGCTTTGTCTTGCCTTGTTTTAAAGACCTCAAATCAGATAGTTTCTACCGTCTCCCTTGTGAGACTTTCTGCAACCGTATTATTTAGGCAAGTAAACAGAAGTCTCACTTTACCCACAATGTTTTGAATTCATGCAGTCATTACAGGCCTTGGTGGCAATGAGTTCACCAAAAATAAACAAGTAGTGAAATAAAGCTTGAATATCTTTGGCCTGATGCTGGTGGGTTCACAGGCTTGCAGTATTAAAGAGCGATTTGTGAACCAGGAGCAACCTGCACCTGTTTTCTTCTTTACTACAATAGGATGCAATGCATTTGCTGAAAGCTACTTACTGATGTATTATATCTGCATGTAGAAACAAAAATTGGTGGTGGGGTACACACAGTAGAATGAGAAATGAAGTAGAAAGGATTAAGAGATAAGCAAGAATGTATTGAGGGGCTTATGTGCCAATATGTTGGAGCTTATGAAAAATGCATGAGCAGTTACAACATGATAACACTGGGAGAATATGTGTAAGGGAGTATATTTGGGAGCTTTGTACAAAACCAACTTAAATGCACTCACTTTTTCCATACAGCCAGAGAGAGAAGGAATGCAATACAAAACTTCCACCCAATGTGTGGCAGAAGGATGTCTGCTCGGACAATTACCCTTTGATGATAAAGTAAACCCCTGTAGCAAGTTGCTTAGTGATTAAATTGGGTTTTGGATACACTCTTATTTAAGCATTTTTTTTCAGAAAACTTTACTCCATGTTTTATCTTGCATATAGTCCAATTGCTTTAGTCTTGGCAGTTTGGCAGCCTTGCTCACTAAAACGCTGAAAGAGCACGCTTTCAGTAAAACCGTGCATCTTTGGAAGGCATATTTCTGCAGAAGAGTGTGTGTTTTTCCCCTCTCAGTGTGCAATCTAACGCAGTGCAATGTGATGACAGGAAAGGAATCTGCACAGGAGTGGTGTTGATGCAGCACACTCAGCCTACAGAGGACAGTGCACTTTAAACCACTCGGCAGTCACCCTCTTCCCTTGCTGGCTGATGGATGGAGCAAGGCAGACAGATTCACAAGTTGGGCCTTCCTTGCCAGAAGAAAGACTACAATGGTGAGGGTGTAGGGGAGATCCCCAAAAAGCCTCAAAAAAATAAAGGAACATTGATACTATGTGCAGGAATTGTAGTCCCAGAAGACTAAGGAAGCATGCTGCCTTATTAGTTTAATTTTCCTAATCCAAAAAAAAAGTTGGTTTGCAAACACATTATCTGAATCCTACTGTGATTAAAACCACATGCAAAGCTGGATTTAACATGCAACCCTGTCCTTCAAGCTGATGTCATCTGTTAACAACTTAATATAAAAATGCAAAACAGATGTGCAAGCTTCCATAGGTTTTTGACTTGGCTTACCTATTAGGCCCTTTTCTGTACTAGAAGTAACAGTTTTATAAGTTGCATCAGTGCCTGGCTTAGAGTCCAAAATCTCAGTCTGCTCCATTGTTGAGTTCTCCAGCCCTCTCCGTTTAATCGTCCCATAGTTTGTTTCATACGTGTCTGACAGAGAGCTAGAGGAGGCCCAGCTCTGCCGAGACTGATCCAATTCCACGCTGGTTTTGGACTGCCTATTATTTTTGGAAAAGGCTTCGGAATACAAATACGCCTCTTCAGGGTAACAGTTTGTGGGTTCTACTTCAGCAATAGGTCCATCCAAGTGAGTGTGGCGGTAAGAATTCAAGAGATCCCAGCTTTTCTGAATTTGGATATTCTGGAAATTATCATGAGAACTACTTGAACATGAAGTCCAGCTTCCACGGCCACTGTCTGCTGCTTCTATTGTAATATGTTCATGGGAGATCTCCTCATTGCTCATGGACGATGTGACAGCCAATCCTCTGATTATCGCCGGTCTAGGGAGGGGCCAACTATTTTTGAAGACAATATAAATTAGAAAGAAAAAGCCACAGGTTGGTAGAAAGACAGCCACCCCACCCCACCCCACCCTTGCCTCCCTCCTGTGAATTCAGAAACTAATGTCATCTGCATGTGAAGTATGGTTAGTAGGCAGCAGGATCAAATATAGAATCAGAGAGAGTTAGGGTTGGAAGGGACTGAGCTCAGGAGGTCACCCAGTGTTGCACAACATTGTTAGTCCAGGATAGTCACGATTCCAAACTCCCACTGATGCACTCGGGATTTAAGAAGTCTGCAGCAAGCATCTGGGGCCTGATCCATGGTCTATTAATATCACTGGCTTCAATAACCTTTGGATTAGGACAGGAGCGGGAAACTGCATATTAATCCTGGAATTTTTTTTTCCTTTGTCTTTTACATTACAAAATCAAAGCCAACATTTTTAAGTTACAGGAACAGGGGGGGAAAAAATCCCACAAGCACTGAACCACAAAGAATGAAACAACTTGAACAATGTATGAAGCTAACCTGTTCCAAATAGTTGCTTGTGCACAGCAAGCAATAAAACCAGTGTGATTTAAAATAAAAACAACACTGCAGGGCTGCAGATTCCTAAATTTGATTCAGAGGCATTTGTAATATTTATAGAAGGAATTTAAAGTGACAGACGTACAGAGATTCAAAAGACTGGCTACTTAGCAACTATTTCTTTAAAGGAAAAATTATCTAATTGCTGACAGTTCATGATTAAGGACACTGCATAAAGTCATTGTTTTATAAGGATTCAGAATACAGCAAGAAAAACTGCTGATTATCAGTCAAAGCCTCTTACCAGCTGTGAAGTATGCCATAAGTACATACAGAGGATAATATATAAAACACAGTATTAATATACCCACATATATTGACATGTTTTAAAATCTAGGAACGCTTACGAAGCATGAAAAACCATTTTGTATTCCTTTGCCTATTCTACCATAAATCCCATTCTCACCCCCCCACCAACAAAATGTTTGGGTCACACATTAAAGTATTTATGCGACTGATATTGCTGACTGTCAGTAGATAATTGCTTGTTTCTTAGTCTCATTCAGCTGTCGTCCTTAGTACTGTATAGCAGGTTATTTGTTAAATATCTTATTAGTGCTTAATGCATTTGCAGTCTCCTGCCTGAGTCACTTGACCACATCCTGCTGATTCAAACAAGCCGCTATCTGTTTAAATTATAGTGCAATCGTGCTGGGAAAAACCCTGCATCTTCCCCTACATTTTCAGCAACTATCATGTGGACTGTTGTCAACCAGTTAATAAAAAGAAGAATAATTACAATATAACTGATAACAGTGTCTTGGTTAAGCCTTCACTATTCTTTTCAAGCATGCAGGAAGAAAGTTCCTCACCCTGGGCAAGGCTGACTGTACTCAGCTGATGGTGGAGGATGTTCTTTTCTTTCTGTTCCCACTGAATCCACGACACTAAGAGACTGGGGCAAACCCCTCTCGTCCTGTAGGGCTGCAGACATGGAGTCGACAGAGCAGTTGCTCACTATGCTGGACCGTGAGGAGATCTCGCTGTGGCTGGAGTCTGAGAAATTATCGGACTTGGCAGAAGGTATGAGAGCATAGCCTGAACAAGAAAAGAGAAGCCTGCTTTAGATGTGGAGCAAGCAAAACAGATAAAATATTTATTCACCACCACGTTCAAGCACTATATCAAAAACATTTCAGCCAGGCTCTTTGATGTGCATTTCTCAAAAGGTTTTATGCTACTGATGCCCTCAAGGCTTTATCGATATAACACACAAATGCACGAAGCAGTCAGCTAGTGGGAGCTCCATGGCAAGAAGCGAAGTTGCTATTACGCTGGTGTTTTAGGTTGGCTTAATACCGCAAACGAAGCATGAAACGAAGCATCCAAGCAATGCATTTCCCAGAGCTCTTCTGCGCAGCCTGGGTACATGTGCGATTCAGCGTTAGACTCGGGGGTAGAGGACTGTGGGATGGAATGAGGAGATGCTAATTAAAGTCAAAATTAACTGTCAGTTCTGAGGAATGTGCCATATGCTCCTTCTCGTTCTCGTATGTTTTTGGACAATAATGAATCAGGAAACGACAGTGGGAGGCTCACAGGCACGGGAAGCAGAGCTTTCACAGGAGCTGGACCCAGACAACAGGACTCACTCCCACAAGCCAACCAAATGCACAGCTCACTTCTACTTGGCTGGTGCTCAAAAGTCCTTCCCTCTCCCCCCTCTTGGATATAGCTCCTATAAATCAAACTCTCTCTCCGGCAGCATTAAGTGCCATATAAGATAGTGATTTTCAAAGGTTATTGGCTTCTGCTGGCATAGCTACATTGGGGAAAGAAGTTATGAAGGTTTGTGATCCCTGACTCGCAGGTTGTGCCAGCAGAAGCACCTGCTGTAGATACAGTAATGCCAGAACATGGCTTTACTAGGCAGAGCACTGAAACAATTGACACTGGAAAACACGCAGCTGCGCCCAAGCTAGGAGTGCATTGTTAGAACCGCACGCTGGAATTTCTGCTCCAGTCAACTGCTGCTCGTCTAGGACCTAAAGTTTTCCCCCTCCGACTCCCCATTTTGCCTCTTCTTCAGTCTTGCTCCCGGTCTGATACTTAGATTTCAAGCTCTTTGAAGAAGGCTCTCTCCCTTTTGCTCCTGTTCATACAGTGCCAAGAACAATGATCCCCTGAATCTTGAGGGTTGTCAGGTACTACTGTAATCCAAGCAAACTAATTTAATAATCATTAGCATAGTCATACATTGTAACATTTCTCATTCTGCTCATTTCCTTATGATTTTTCTTTGAAGACTGTTAAGTCTGTCTAAAGATTTGACACATTAGGAGGAATATTCACAGCTGCAATATGGGCAAGATTGTTATTATCGCAGCTGCAGAAAACAACTGGCAGCAGAGAGGGAAGCTGTCAAGGTAGAAAAAAACCCTTCTGACTTAAGAGGCACAAAGCTGCTCTTTTCAAAAGAAAACAGAACACTGTTTTCTGTCAAAATGCTGCTTGGACTTCAAGCAAGATTAAACCTCATCTTTCACCCCTTGCCACTGGGAATACTAACAGGGGACGCTAAGTGAACAGTGCAGGTGCCATATGAAAAGAAAGCAAGCAAGCAAAATATTGTCGAGTAGCATTAACTGGAAACCCATGCCATAGATCCAATACAGGTAGATTCAGAAAACAATTCTGAGCATGGGCCACAGAAGATGCACTTCATTCCTGAAGATCTGTGCTTGCGATCATGCTAACTTCACGAGAGTCTTCTGAGAATTCTTGGTGAGAAGAAAATCGTATTGAAGACGCTCGGTGCATCTACATGAGGTGCTACAGCACAGTAGCTCGCTGTTACCGTGCAGCAACGATACTGCAAAGTAGTAATGAGTTATTGCGCAGTAGCATCAAAAAATAAAAGTATGGCATCAGCACTGCACAGTAACTGCGCAGTCCGCTGCTCATGTAGACACAACCACTGTCAACTGAAAGATGAGGCTACCAGCACAAGAGTTTAAAAAAGGGCAGTCCAAGGAATGTGTCTGAGCATTCGCTATAGCAAATAATCTCTGTTTTTAAAGTACCGACATATGCTCTAAAGCGGATTTAGAGAATATGCAACACGTCTATTCCCAACCAGCACAGTTCACGGTAAGTTAAAGGTTACCACATAGCACCAAGAACTGAGAGCAGATAGGTTTCAGATGTAGATTTTTGCCCTTTAAACATATCACCCGCTTCAAATGGCTCAGGGACTATTACAGTTTTAGCTGACTAGGATATAACTATTCAGCTTACAACCAATGCTGGAAGCTACAGTGTAGCCCAGTGCTCCTGAACTGAAGTGCTTTACCTAAATACCTGCTGAGAATAAAATGACTAGGCTGGTGCGAGTCTCCATCACAGCAGGCAGTACAGCTGAACTAGTGCTACAAAGGACTGCTACTAACTCTGCACCATTGAATCCAAACTGGTAGAGAGAGAGGAAAAGAAGAGATTCCTAGAGTCAAAAATGGTCCAAAACAACCCTCGAGCTTTGATAATACACACGATTTTCACACAGAGATTTATCTGGGCTACCAACGTTTAAAATGGGACTATTAGAAGTTACTGGTTCTTGGGTTAAATAAGTCCCCATTCTGGTAAATCTGCCTTACAGGAAGTCTTAGGATTGTGTTATGACTCTGGACATGTTGAACTTGATTCAGACCTGAAATCCATGAAATTAAATCAGCTTTCATTAACCCTACGTTCAGTTCCTTTTCTGTGGGTCGGTCCCAGTACGAAGATCTGGCTGTACTATGTGCACTTCGAAATTC
>JAGPOW010003447.1:26062990-26075447 GCA_030014935.1 Caiman crocodilus | reverse complement strand
AGCAGCTGATTTCCAGCGCGAGTTGTGGCAGTTTTACTGACTTGCCTCCTGCAGTAATGCTGTGCTTCCTTTCAAGTACAGAACAGACTGCGCTTGCAATGGCATATCATTTGCAATGCATGTCACAGTGAAATTGCCCTCTTGTTTTGACCTTAAAATTTGTGTTAAATGGAAATTATAGCAAATGCTTTGCTCATCACCCTGAGCTCCTTCTTGTAATATTTTATACACTGCCAATGGAAATTTGGCTGGACCACTAAAGCCTTTTTGCTCTAATTAATGAGTTACTTAATTTGGTCCAAGGAGCTGATTTGGAGAAATGAGTAGCAAAAAGAAGCATCTTGTATGGAACCATATCAGGTCCTGTTTTTTTTCTACCCTACTATGACAGACTCATTTTAAAATTAAAATAAATATTATTGCAGGTAAAATTAACTGAGAAGCACAGCACTCTCAAATCTGCTTTTGTTACCAATTTGCTTAAGATAACTGCCTCCTCTACCATTTATGGGATGTGTGTGCCTTATTTGGAGAAGGGCAACCCACCTTAGACAAACACTTCAACTTTCTTTTATTACTTAGATAGTCACTCTTCTTTAAGTTCCCAAAGAGTGCATCTACAGGCTGTTACTGTGCCAACTTTTAGTATTTCCAACAGAGAGTACTAAATGATGGCGCCTTAACAAAGGTGCCATATAGCCACATGTAGAAGAACAAAGCCCATTTCAGTTGGACTTTCTCAGTCCAGGCAGAGGGTACTGATGAAGACAACAGGCTTACTAGACTGTGATGCATCTTACTGCCCACACGTGTATAAAGCCTGAGCCTTAATGTGGGGAGCAGAATGAATCATTAACAGTTACTTAGCTTATACTCAGTACAGATTCCCAATAAATCAATCAAAGCACGATCCATTTTGTTTATGAAGTACCAGGCAAACTCCCAGTTGGGATTCAGCTGTCAGAAAATCCCCTTTTTAACCTCCTGCCCTCAGTCTACAGTTTCTCAATTCATCTTTAAAGCAAACAAAAATGACATGTTCATCTTTGGGCTGGATGGTGAGATATTTACTTCAAAATTAAGAGAAAAAATCTGAATAGGCCTGTTTATTTGAAAACACTTTTAGGGGCATGCATACTCATCCCAGTGACTGATGACCTACAGACTAAGATAACTGTGATGATCTCACACTGACATTCAGAGTCAATGGCCATGCTACATAACCCCTACATTTTGACAGACTAGTTTTATGTTCGTTAAAGCTTAAAAACACAAATAAACTTTGAAGTTGCCCTTTTCATAAAATGTTATCAAACTAAGGAACCCAATAACTCTTAAGAGTTCATTAATGTCTTGATAAAGTCCTACTTTTCAGGCTAATTATATAGAACTTCACTTGCCTATGTCTAACTAGTGCTTAAAGCAAATGTCTGCTCAAGAGGTTAAATGATTAGACCGTGACAACAAATATCATCACAGTGTACACTGGAAGATTTAAAGGATTTTTGCAAACAAAATATTTATTAGCTTAAATCAATTTTAAAAGATCTGGAAATTATAATATTAAAAACCACTATGTATAAACAGACTATAACTGTTAAATCAAATAATTTAACCTAAATTTAGACAGTTTAGCAGAGTAAAAAGGAGAATAGAAGGATATGACATGAAAAAAAGCTGGGAACAGGACGCAGCCGATTCATTTTATACTGTACACTCTGGACTGGTCAAAATATGCTACAATTTATCAAAAAAGCTTAACAATATTTGTTAATAAGCTAAAAAAATAAGTATTTTACTATGCTTCAATATGTATGTATAATTGTGATAAAAATGGACATATGCCATCATATAGTCTTTCTCCTCTTAAGCTTCGCCCACGAGCAGAAGCAACAAAACTGACTCCTGTTGCCATGGCTACTTATGCTTAGGATGTCACTGTTTATGTTCATTTGTTTTTCCTTCCTTTCAGCAGCTTGGTGGTGATCTGCCTCCTTTTCACTGGCAAAAGCTGGTCTTTCCCTGGAGATCATTCTTTCCCTAAGTCTTTGAAATCTCAGTCTCTTTCTGCTCATACTCTCAAGTTCTGCATCATTTCTATCTGCCTCGTAGTCTCTCTTTTCACTGCCTCTGGAAGTATGTGTCATTCTGTCAGTGATCTCCTGAATTTTCTTTTGCAAATAAGTCCCACCTATTCCATAGCTGCGTTGCCCACTGTTCTTGTTACTGGTTTCACTGGCAAGCGATGAAGAGGATCCAGAAAGATTCATCTGACTGCAATTATCAGACCTCTGGATGTTACCAACTAAAAAAGAAATATAAAACATACAGACACTGGTAAAATGACATAACATGAACGGTAGTAAACTTTTTGACTTTGGGCTAATATATATGGGCTTTTCCCCCCTTTTAACTGGCACTGGGGTATAGCTGAAGTGAAGAGTATTCACAATGGGGTATTTCAATTGCTTATGAAGTGCACATCTAATTTTAGAAAAGTAATGAATTGTTAGCACAACAGACAGGACCGGATACAGATTGATCAAAACAAGTTAGTGATAAAAGAAAAGAAACAAGTTGAAAGCAAGTCAAACTAATGAAACAACCTTAAGAAACACAACATGGCTTCCACAGAACTAGATAAAAGTTAATAGAAATCATGTTTTTAAGAAACAGAAGCCAAAGAAAGCCTTGAAAGTCCCAGCGTAGATCAAGAATTGGCAGTAGGTCCGAGTAATAAAGCCACAACTCTCATGCATATACTGTGAAAAAAATATATCAGTCATCCTCTTAAATGAAACAGTGTCTTATGATGGCAGAAAGAGATTCTCATGACATTCTTTGTCCAGTATGATCGCCCACTGAAACGGGCAAGAAGATTCAGTAATGGGCTTTTCTGGGACTTTTTTCCAATTGCTGAATCCTATTCTGTAGAGTCACAGAAGATGGCACAATACTATCAGAGCACAGTGCAGCACAAATTAGAATTTGTTTAGAAAAAAATTTTGGTGGGAGTGGGCAAAAAAGTTATTAATGCTTCTTGCAAGACTTAATCATTAAAACATATTGAAGCTAATTAAAACAGGAAAAATCATAATATAGACTTGCTGCATAATTAGAAACAAAGTTAAAGGGATGCTGATGGATTCCTTGACACACTTAACAGAGCACTTTAAATTTGCTATAACATGTGTACGTAAACCCTCCGAAGTAAGCACTCAGATACAGGGTGACTTTTGTAAAACTCCTCAAGTGACAGGCATTTTATTCTCATTTACTAAAGTAACTTAGCAGTCTATTACCATGAGTTATAATCAGACTGGTTCCAAATTACTTTTGAAAATGGGACGTGGCAGATACATTTTCTAAAGTACCTCATTTTGCACTTAAATATGAAAAATAATGCAACTAGAAAAATAAATCATATTATATTTTACTGAAATACATTCATCTACTCCTACCATCACACCTTTTCATTCTAAAGCTACTCTCAACATAAAGGCGCTATATATACCCCAGTTCCCAGAATCAATTAAAAGAACCACTGAAAATGCAGGTAGGGAATACCTATAGCAAAATCCCGAGTTCCTCAAATTAAAGCTTCAGTATAACATGTAAACATTCACTGAAATATTCATACCTTTGCGTGGAGAGCCCTGAGGAGATGCAAGAGGACTGGAGTGCAAAGAAGATGCCATAGACACAGCATCTTCTGCTGATTTCTTACTTACTTCCTCCGACAAACTTAAAGACTTCTGAGGAGAACTTGCATCTAAGCAAACGACAGAGAAATTGGCTATGCATTATCTTTCTTTCAAGCACTACATTTAATGTGTTTTAATTGCAACATTCAAAGTATACAATGGTTAGTGTATTCTACTAAAAAACATGAAGAAAAAGAGGTGTGAAATGATCAAAAGGACGTGTAACGCAGGAGTGGTCTGCCATTTCAAATTTAGCTCAAGTCTGTAGTGGCCAAAAAATATTATAATCTAATGGTTGCTCAGTGGTCCACCTGAAATGAGTTCAGTGGTTTCCAAGTGATAATTGGAACCATCACAAGTGACAGGCTGGTCGGCAGTTCTGGCACACACACCAAGGACTGAATTAAGCTAGAATTAAGGATCTGAAGTCCTCTTCCAGTGCACTGCTGGGACAGTATGGAAAAGCATATGCTCGTAGCATGAAGAGGGTCAGTTCAAGAGACAAAGCGTACAGGGAGCACAGCTGAAGAGAAACATGGAACTGGACCTTTCCAATTCCCTACTGCTGGTTCTGTATAGGGTAGTATGTATTCTATTAAATTCCCACTATGTTTTTCATCTCAAGTACACAAGACAGACGTAAGACCTCTCTGAGTTGCTGTATGGAAAAACACAGCTTTAAGAACACTTCGAACTGTGTACGACTCACGGGCAAACTAGAAAACAACTGCATGCCATTTTCAACAGAGAATATTGTAAGGCCAGATGGAAAGCTGCTTGAGGTCTACACAGAAAAATACACTTCACAGGCATGCCTCTAAGTGTCTCAGCAATTATGAAGATTATTACATAATACATCGGACTAGATGATCTGCTCAGGTCCCCTCCGACCCTACTTCTATGAATTGATGACATGTGAAAAGCAGGTTATTGTATAGGCAAAAAGATCTTTGTGTGCACAGAAAAGACGATTACATGCAGACCATTATAATTTTAGCTTCCTGCTTATTCAAAAATTAACATCGAGCATTTAGGAGACGGATGTGAGGTTTCATTTGCTTTAGGATTTTTATTGCACGTGACATATTAGAGCTTGCTCTCTACGCTTTGAATGAGCTGGTGAAAAAAAGACAGAAAATCTGTTTTCTGTAGACTAAAAGTTCAGCCATTTGCACAACATACACCTAAGAAGGGACAAATATTTGGCTTTCATATCCTGCAGAGTTCAGAAGAAATGCACTGAAAAATGCAATGATTCTTACTGTATTTTATGAGTTCACTACACAATCATACCTCCCGCCCTCCCAAACAAATCTTTTCAAAGAAAGACTATTTTATCCTGAACGCTGAGGAGTATTATAGACTCAGTATTGTATTTATGTCTCTCCAATTTACTTTGCCAGTTAATAGTCATACTGTGAAGTGAGCACGCAAATACACAGATGTGAACTGTTATGTTCACAACACTGTTTAAGGAACTGTCTGATTTACAAGTGTTTGAGAGGGTGTGACCGATACTGGAATTGCTCCAGGATCCAAGAGGCCTGACCCCCAACAGTTCAACAGGTGTCCTAAGCTGTTTTCACAAAGGGAGGTAAGACTAAGTGGAACCAGGCCCACTTAGGTCTGGTATGAAAGTTTCAATAGGGAGCTAAGTCTGATTTCAGATGATGCAGGGGATATTCAGATGATGCTGTGCGTAGACAAAATGAGACACACATGTGCACAACACTTTAAAGCGGGCTACATATTGCACATAATTCCAGCCACTGTAGGAAATTCGGCGGCATAATGCGCCTTAAATGACTTGGGGTGCAAGAAACAAACTCCTCTGAGCCATGGAGCAAAGCACCAGACCCATAGCTCTGCAGGAAGTCCTGCAGACGGCCTGGGAAAGCCAGCTCTGCCCAAGAAAAGCAGAGTCTGATCCTACTTTTTCTCCCCCACCCTGAAGCCTGCCTGCCTGCCTGCCTGCCAGAGCTGCGCAGGGGTCCAGTGCTTCCCTCCACGGCTGCAGTGCCCCCTGGGATTGCCTGAGCTGGGTGCCTACGGGTGGGTGTCTGCCGCCATGGAGGGAAGCGCCCCCTCCCCTCCACAGCTCAGGGACGGCTCCACCTGCCGGCAGATCACCCTGCCCTCCCTGCCCAAGAGACAGGTAAGGCATGTGCATGACACGGGTTTAAATCAGCCCTAAATTGAAGCACTGCTTTTTAAACCCCACCGCATTGAGAGCCCCCATTTCATCTACACACACCCTCAAATTCTGCTACTGTGCTGCTGCGCAGACCCATATCTAACTCTATCTTGACTGAGATGCTTGACACCTATCACATGCCTGTGCACTCTGTCTATGTATTTTAATCACCTGTCTTTTTAAAAAGAGAGTATAAGCAGTCCCTGGAGCAGGCACAAAAATCCAGGACTCTGCCCATCCCAATCCCAGGGGAATGCCCCCCAACAAAATCATGCTCATCATTTGCTCTGCTTCCAGTCCCATAAACCTTGCATTCCTGTCTATGCAGTAATCCAGCTTCAATAAGAAAGATGGAAGAGATTTAAATATTTTTGCAGCAATTTCAATTGGCTTTAGAATCGGTAATTTTAGAAAACAAAGAAAATAGCTAAATAAAGTGCTATTTGATGCTCACTAAGAGTTACTAAAAATATTAAAACATATATTTCATGTTAGACCATAATGCTATTACAATGGCTCTCCAAGCCTTGAAATATTAAATTTCCTGTGATTTATTTTTGTGATTACACTCCCTAACATATGTTAATTATGTTATGAAGGTAAATAAGTAATACAATTCTACTCAGTTTGGTAAGAGTCCCATTCAGGAAAAGAGCAAAAACTTGTTAGGCACAATGTTAAATCAATTGTTACCTGACTGGTTTTGTTGGTGGGCTTAGGATCACTTTTATTAGCCTGGTTTAGAAACTAAAGCAGGCTAACTTTTTCAAATATTACTCTTTGTAGCAATATTTTTCTTCTTGCTAATTTAGAAATTAGGGTAGAGGCCTATACAATTAAAGCAAGAGAGCATCTTTACAGACTCTGGGAATATCATAATTAAAACATTAAGAACAAAGACATGAGCAAGTAATTCAGACTACCTTTCCTATCCTGGTTTGAGATGCACATTATGGGCAGGCACAGACATTACATTTGTACTGGTATCAGTGATCAGAAACCAGTCTTTACTCAGAACAAAGTTCAGCACATAGGCTGGTTTAAAAATGGCAGAACCTGGTCTAAGATTTGCCCCTTCCTCCTCCACTCCCACTAAAGGGCAAATACATGTTATGTTCACTACCAATCTAAACTACATCACTTACAGAAAACCACGCAACTTAGATCAATTCTGTCCCGGACTTTTTCAATGTCTGTACCTAGCCTATGTTTTGTTATACAGCTAAGTGGACATGTGTTTGAGATGTTCTGTAGGTGAAAAGGATACATAAAACCTTAAAACACAGTATGTATTGTACAGGTAAGTACATTTACCTGCATAATGAGTATTTCAAATATTTGGTTGTTGTGGAATGCAACCCCTTTCTTTACTGAACTGACACAATACACAACTTAGAAAACTGAAAATGTGAAAATAAATTGCAAATACTCACTAAAAGTGACGTGGTCCTTTGCTGGTCCCTTTTTTCTAATGGGATACAAATTAACAGCAGGAACTTGAAGAACTTGGCTCATTCTGTTTTGCTGATGTTGCTGAACTTTTGCGGTTTGGCCAACAGACCTCAAGGGTATTGGAGACATTTCTGAGGATTTCCCACCTCTTCTCTCACTTAAATTCTTTGTCACTGTTTTAAAGGAAAGCAATCCCACAAAATAACCAATCTTCCACTCTAAACAGTAAAATTGTTATAGTTATCTTGAAGACATCAGCCAGACAATAGCAGCCACATTTGAACATTTTATCATATGGCAAAAGTAGATGCAATCAATTCAAGGGGATCCTGACTTTTAATTTTTTTACATAAAGACCCTTCAAAATCTATCTTAAAACATTCCTAAAATTCTTCAGAATACACAAAGCAAAAATGGTCTGGTTTACTCATTATATCTGAACTCCACAGAGAAAATATTGTATTACTGCAAGCATACAAGTGTCCCCTTGTGAAAAACCTAAGTACAACACACAGGACTGAAAATAGATGCTTGTCCTTCGTATGGCATTACAAAACTCTCACTAGGTGGCACACTGTACTTGTAGCACAAGACGAATTGTTTCAGTTTTTACTTCAACTACTATGCAATTACTAAACTTGTTTTTGAGTTCATGTCATTTATGAAGTTAAATTTTTCCCTTAAATCAACTCTGCAATATCTGAATTACAGAACTGGAGCCACTGCTATTCTGGCAACCAGAGTCAGAGCTTCAAGCCTTGCTATTATCAAGTCTTGCTTCAAGCAAAGTTGGGAGTATTTTCATATTCAGAAAACTTCCTGAGAAGTAACGCATTTGTACCTTTCTGGAGGTCAGCAAAAAAAGATCACCTACACCAGGGTAGAAGTCCATGAATCAAGTCTCTAAGTCAGGAGGACATTTAAACACGAGCCTAAATTTAAGAGTGTGAGTAAACCCATTGAACGCACTAGGATCAACACAAGTGCTGCAAGTCAGGTGCATGCTTAAGTAGCTTGCTAAATTGAGGCCATGTTTCTTGCTAAACCGAGGCTGCTATGCTACATTTCTTTTCATTCACTATTTCCTTAGCAGGGTAAGAGTCAGAAAAGAGAATTAATCTTACTGGGGTAGGTAAAACCAGTTCTTATCATGAAACACTGGCTGGAGTCTATATTTGACAGCTTAGAAGAGAAGAGCCACTTGTAGGATTAGAGGCGTGAAGAACAAGCCATACAAGGAAAGGCTGACAGATATGGGATTGTTCAGCTTAAAAAGAGAAGACTTCGGGGGGGATTTGGTGGCAGCTTACAAATATATCAGAGCTGAGCATCACGGACTAGGTGAACAACTATTCATCAAAGTGACCTGAGGAAAACCAGGAGTAACGGTCAAACTCCTAAAAAAAAAAAAAAAGTTTCAGACTGGATACGAGGAAAAACTTCTTTGTGGTTCATGTGACCAGACTCTGGAATAGACTCTCAGCAGCGAGGAGGGGGTGCAGGCGCCTACCCTGGAGATCCTCAAAAGGAGACTGGACACGCACCTTGCAGGGTTATTTGACCCCCGCAGTCTTTCCCGTCCAGAGCAGGGGGGCTGGACTCAATGATCTCACGAGGTCCCTTCCAGCCCTAAACTTCTGTGAATCTGTGAAACAGTTTCCTTGCCTCTTATTTCAGCTAGCTGGAAACCTTAGTAGAGCTCTCTATCACATTTACTCATGTGTACCCTCTTATAAAAGGCTCCCAAAAAAGTAGACTTGGATTGCTTGGGCCCAAAGAATAAAACAATCGATAAAAACCACAAACTTTTTATTGCTAAACAAATACCTAAACCTCCTGTTGCATAAACAGAACATACAGTACTTGAAGTCTGGATATGTGATTTATTTATGAGAATTGAAAGATGACCTCATAATGTTCATGTTTCTGCTACTTGGGCATAATAAGGTCATCTTTCAAGTCTGCATGTAAATCATATATTGAGACTTCATCTTTGTATGTTCTATTATTTATTGACACTGCTACAGAAAATGGAACATAAAAATAAAATGTAGTTTCTGCCTTTAAGCATGAACTTAATGTGCTATTACCATATTTGCTGCACATATAGGACAGGTAACAGAAAGGCTTTGTTAATATTTTGCATTTGTCTCTTAAGGACAGCTGTTTTGTTTCTTTAGGTGTTTAGCGGAGTCTCAAACGCAATGAGAGAATATATGTGGATTTCATGTCCTTAACTAGGCACAGGTATGCCCATCTGCCAGAGTTTCAAAGAACTACCATTACTAAAATAAACTAGTCACATTCTCTTAGTACTGTTAGCCCATTAGTAATATTAGCATATTATTTCTTGTATCATAAAGGACTTGAGATGTCTATTTAGCTATTGAAGTGCTCCGAAATCCTCAGCTGCAAGCCAGTGAACAAGTGTACAGTGTTAATCTTACCTGCTAATGTACATTTTTTTATTTGCTAAGTAACCTCAATTTCTTTAAGCCATGTCAAATAATTAAATATCTAAATTACATGGAATTATAATGCTTATTTTAAACATCTAGAAATGTACTGAATTGTCAGGCTATTCAGCTAGGATCTAGTTTAGACTATATTTAATTAGGCTGTTTCACGAGAATTCAGTTTGCAAGTTCTCTTGCTACAACTCTTCATTTCTGATTATCAAGTTGTAACAAGCTCATCAGTCAATATTGGCATAACCCTCCTTTCTGCTGCTGTTCTCTTATTTTAAGCCATAATACGTGAATTAGCTTATCTGTCCCTTTCCACAGACAGATTCTATATTGGTTTTGTGTCTTTTCATTTCCTCACAGTTCATATTGTAAATGTTACTTCCATCTTTCCCTAATTCTATAAATTGACAATGCGGCAAGAGCAGATCTAATGCACTATGTGGTTCTTGGCTATACTGATGAAATGACGCACATCTTAACAAGTAAAGGTCAATAATAAGGAGCCGTCACTCCAAGCTTCTGCAAACTCAACCAAAAACAGAAACCAATGCTGGGCTGCTGAAAATGCCCGAGCCAATTTGTTAGCATCTGCACTGGCAAACGCATTTCTTGTTGCAGATAACTTAGGAAAAAATCATTCTGAAGCTATGTTTGAGGGGTAAAGCTTATCATTTTAAAATCTTGCATGCAACCAAGAAGTGACAATCTCTGAAGAGGACTGTGTTAGCAGAAGTAACACAAACATCCGTTATGGTTTTAGCACATCATCATAATCAAAAAGGTTGGTAAGAAATGGGATAATCCATTTCTCTGGCGGACTGAAATGACGCTTGCTTTACTTACAAGTGCTATATGCAGGCTCGCACTGAAGTGACATGATCTGGAATTTTTCCTCATCAGTTTCTACATTCAGGTTGGACAGGTACTGCTTCACCTTTCTGGCCATCTGGGCATCCTCATATAGCTTCTTGGCATTAAGGAGAGAACTGCGTCGGGCACGTTTTTTGTGAGCACCTCCTTGAACATCGAGCATATTTGAGTTTGTGCTGCCCTGGCTCAGAGACCTACAAAATAATAAGAGTGCAAAGCAGTCAACTTCAGGTTTGCTTCAAGACTGAGGTGCTAAGCAGAACTTGCTGAAGCAGATTAACACCAAAACTCTTCAGTTAGGGCTAGTGCATGCTGATGCAAATGAGTTAAAGAGATGAATAGCATTAAAACAACATCTGTCTTAAAGTAATTTGGTAAAATTGATAGCAGCATTTTGAATCTGGAAAAGGATTGTACTCATGAAAGTGTGGAACTGGCAAGAACCAGAAAAAACGCTGTGTAAGCTTCTAAACGGCTGTGCTAATGTAATGCATCTTAGTCTTGTTCTCCCAAATCCTTACTATATCAAGCCAAACTTGAGCTGGCAGACAAATTTCCTAAAAACATTTAAATAGTTTAAGTCATTTCACCTCCCTGCCCCACAACTGACTAGTTCCCTGAGTCTGAACACACCTAACTCCTCAAGACTCAAATGACTACAAAGGAATAATTATTGAATTCTCCTACTATGTCACTGAGCAATCCCAAAAATATAAGGAAATACTCAATTTGTAAAAAACAAAAAGCAAAACAAAACCAAGAAAGGAAGTCAAGCTCTCATATATGCAAAGTTTATTATACCACTCATAACTGATTTTTTTGGCACCTACTAAGGATGGAGATTTTTTTTTTTTTAATTCTGCTCCTCAGAACTGGACTGACGTATAGAAAACAGTAGCTAGAGATGGACAGTGGTATTCTAACTGCTGCTCTGGCTACCCAAGCAACGTGGTTAAGCCCAGGCTGGACAGACCTCATCTATGGATAACTGTGACAGTTTTTCAATGCCCCTTCATTGCCCGTAAGGTCAAAGGACTCTCTTTTTTGAACAACTTGCTTCAGTTGGAAGTGGGACAGAAATCACCATTTGTTTAACTAGAACTGCCAAGGATTCATTTGACAGTTACTACTGTTGGTTACTATCCAACTTGGCTAGCTCTTCTAGCATCGTAAAGTCTCACACTTTCTCAACTGTGTGAATATAACAGAAAACCTGTCCTGGTCAATAAAAAAAAACAAACCTGTTACAAATGTTGATCAAGGCAAACACGTTGCAAAGTAACTTCTAAAACAAGCTTTAAATCAAATTTGTATAAGCTATTCAAACGTGTATAAACTATGCCTAAAAGTATCCACAAGAATAAATATTTTCTTTTACAAGTGAATTTGGTGTAAACAAATTTGTGAAGAGCAATGACTTGTTTAAGGAGTCATGCATGGCAGGATATACAGCCTCAGGTATACAGGAAGGCAAAAGACTAAATGATCTGGGTTGTCAAATAGCAATGTATCACAAAAGTCACAGGAGAAGTTCAGAAGAAAGGAACCATAATAGGAAGATTCAGAAATAAGCCTATTGTTTAAAGAAAAAATTAACAGAGCTGGGCATGTTGAGCCTCAGGACAAGAAGAATAGGAGACACAGCCGTCTATTATACAACGAATGGCATTTAAATCACTTACAGAGCTCAACCACTTTCATCAAATTTAGACTAATAATAGGATCAAAATGCAAAAGAAACTTACAAGTTAAATATGTTAAAAAAAAAA
>JAGPOW010003447.1:26047533-26062517 GCA_030014935.1 Caiman crocodilus | reverse complement strand
AGGTGCATTTAAACCTGGTGGAGGCACCAGTCAGACATTTGCAGCTAAGGAATAATGAAAGACTGTACCTCGAACTGTATAAACCATGTAACTAGGTAACATTTAACAACTTCTACCTTTCTCTATGTTGGTGGCACCTGCTGTCAAGCCCTGAAACATGCATAATCTGCCTGTGGGATGGGGAAGGGATTTTTTTTAGTATCTATTCTGTTACTGAAAAGTGGAGAATGCATAGGTGAGAACTAGCTTCAAACTATAAATGGGATCATACTCTTTCTTGCTTGAATATGTATAAAGGAGACCCAAAAGATTCACTCTTTTCTATTTTTATGGGTTTTTTTCCATTAGAAATTCACGTTTTGAATTAGTTTATGGAATACGAGCCACCATCATTCTTCTATGGAATATGAGACTCTTTTATGGATGCCCTGAAAACTAATGGATTTATGTCCTCAAAGGGACAAGAGTTGCTATTAATGTCAATTAATTTCATTGATCATACTTCTTCAGTAGCATAACTCGGGTGGGGAGGGGGAAGGAAGGGAATAACCAGATTGGAAGCCTCAGGTGCCACCTTTTCAGGAGAAAGGGACCAAAATATAATTGCTGCCATAGCTAGCCAAACCACAACTGATGACGGCTCAGCAATGAGTGTTGCCTTGTGCAAAGCCACTTCCCAAGGTGCCAAGCTGCCCTGTAACACCTCTGTCCTGCTGTCTCGGTTTTAATGGTTTTAGTTCCTATTTTGCATTCCTTATACAATAGGGCTGCGTGAAACAGCACCGTTTCATTTTGACTTCCATTTCGAGTTTTGTTTTGAAAGCGCTGTTCCATTTTGTTTCGTCAAAACTGTTTCGCCGTTTCAACGTTTCGCCCATAGGCTATAAGGTGGAAGCACAAAACTGCCTATAACTTTGTCACTTCTTGCCCGATTTGGATGAACCTTTCAGGGATGGCAGTCCCTTCTGAGGGCATGAAGCTTGCCGAGTTTCAAGGAGATAGGTGCAGGAGTTTCTGGGAAATTGCACCTCCAACTCCTGAAAGCAAACCTCGTGTCACGTGTGAGTTAAGGCACAGCAGGGTGAAAACTGCAGGGATTGTAGCTCCTGCTGAGGCCATGGAGCCTGCCAGCTTCCAAGGAGATAGGTGCAGGGGTTTCTGGGAAAGTGCACCTCAGGCTGCTGACAAGCAAAACTTGTGGCATGTGTGACTGTGTGTGTGTTATGGCACAGCGGGGTGAAAACTGCAGGGATGGTAGCTCCAGCTGAGGCTATGAAGCCTGCCAAGTTTCAAGGAGATAGGTACAGGGGTTTTTGGGAAAGTGCACCTCAAACTGTTCTCAGCAAAACTTGTGTCACTTATAAGTGTGAAGGCACAAAGAAAGCTCAGTTCAAACAGTGCTTTATATGCTGTTTTTCAGTCCCTCCCCCAGAGCATTGGGGTTGAAAGGGGCCTCAGGGAAGGATGACAGTCACTGGCAAGCTACACAGTCAATATGAGAGCTGTCCTTTCCCCCCTCTTCCCCCTTCCTCTCTCTTCTTAGTTTTTCTTTAGCTGCAAGCAAGCACAGGTTCGAAACTCAAAACGTTTGGAAACATTTCAACTGCCCTCGTTCATTTCGAGGCTGTTTCAAAGCCTTTTGTTTCCTTCTGATGTCGCTGTTTCAAGCTCAAAACAAGTCAAAACAGCGTCAAAATGAAACAGCCAGTGAAATTTCGCACAGCCCTATTATACATCCAAAACTCCCAATGAAGCCAATGAGGATTTTGCAATGTGCCTCAAATGCAAGCCATGATACTTCATAAGTCTGGTTTAAAAATACAAGATATTGCAATTAACAATTACAGCTGGACCCCATACTTTGATTATAATTTTGCTAGCCCAATACATGTACACAGTATAAAACAATGCATGTTGGTTTAAACTTTTCAGACAGGTTTTAAAAGCTGTTTTACTTTTTTCAAAAATAATTTTCATTTCACTGTAACTGGATATCTTTTTTTTTTTCTTCTGCAGTAAATTTCAGTTACAGCAACTTATCTATAATATGAAGGTAACACAGGATCTTTATACCACAGGTATAAAGTTGACTGAAAAAAGTTTACCACCTTGTTTCTGTTTCCCCCTATGTCTCTATACCAAAAATAAGTATTGCAGGGTTAATAAAATGCATGCTGTATTTCAGAAGCATGCACTAATGAGAAGGATGCAGTATGTTAAGAGTTTGCATAACCTTTATTTTATCTTAGTTGCATTCATCTCTACACTTACCCCAAACTCCTCCACCTCTTCTTCCTGTAAGCAAGAGCCATATACATTGAAGCATGTATTTGAACAGAAAAGCACAGGAAAAATATCACAGTTGAGAGTCAGGAAGAAAGATGTAGACAGGAAAGTCCAGAAAAGAAAAATTTCTATCAGGCAAAAATACTTCTCAAACAATAACACAAGACTTTAATGGAACAGTTGGGGAGGACACTTTACAACACTAGAATGAATACAGAAGAACATACAGCAGGCTTTTCAGTTTTAAACCATCATGGTTAAAACTAAACTCCAGTTAAATTTTCACATTAAATAGCCCCCACAAATGAGTTTACTTTGTGGCTGACGGCTTTGTATTTTTTAGAGCTTTGATAGCTTTGTATTTTTCAGAAAGGTTCAAACTGCAGTAAGTATAACAAGATTAATTTAATTTCGTGCAGTATGACCATTATAATCCTAATGGGTAACAAGACCTTTACAAATGGATATTATGCGTTTTCATTTTGATTTGCTGAAAAAAAAATTGCCAAATAAATGCTGGAGAATTAGATGTCCTATCCTAATTGGTAATAAACTTGTCAAAGGACTTGAATTAGCACTTCTTGTTCATTTGTGTTCTACAAACAAAAACGTTTTACTGGAGCTTTCACAGGACAGGGAAACCAATTGACTAGGACAGAAGCAACAATGAAAATGAATGTAAATGAACTGAAAACAATCTTTTCTCCATTAATTTCTGATTCTACTTGTAACAACAGTACACTAAGTATTTTCTGAGAGCATTTTGATAGTTAAACTAATGCACTCCTTTAATAAGCACGTTGTAATTTAGAAACATAGAAACTAAGTATTTATTGGTTATTTTTAAATATAAAAATTAAACTATTAATGAAGCGTTTAGTCAGCAATAAACAGAAATGTTTATAGACCCAATCTGTACATATGTTTTACGCATATAACAAATGGTTTCTACATCGCTAATTCATCAAGTTTATTATTTTTTAACTTCTTATATTATTTTAAATATTGACGCTTATTTGTTCATACTATCATGAAAATGAACTCCCACTCTGGAAAGTGAAGATCTTAAGATGACATAACGAATCTCCACATGTATACCTTAGTATTTTCATATTAAATCTACTCTACTTTCTAGTCAAATTGTGCTTTTTTCAAAGTGCCAACTTGGAAGTTTCACCCTGACGAATGAAGGTCAAGCTGGCAACCATTAATGTAAAACTTCTGCAGGCAAAATTCTGCCCAAGAATCTCGTTTCCTCTCATTACAGCTTCATTTATTCCAATATGCTATTGCCTT
This sequence comes from Caiman crocodilus, assembly GCA_030014935.1. NCBI lineage: Eukaryota > Metazoa > Chordata > Crocodylia > Alligatoridae > Caiman > Caiman crocodilus. The sequence goes on along the minus strand of JAGPOW010003447.1, from coordinate 26,058,935 downwards.
CAGTTACACAGATGTAACTGAGGACGTAATTTGAAGATAATTAAGACTGCACAGGTGGCTCATCAATGGGAACTTAGTTAACAGTCTCACTGATGATTCATGAGATGTAATACAGTTCGTACTGCTCCCTCAAAACTGTTCTTGTTCTGAAGGATACAGTAGTAAAACCCCGTTTTCTCTTTGCTAAAATAACCCAAGTAATCCTATACTGATTGAGTATATGCAAAGCACATCTCCTGACCCAGATGCTAATCATGTCGTTTTCAAAGTCATAAACATTAATTATTCAGTTTAGAGCATCCCCCTTAATCCAGCTGCTACCAGTCACACTATAGCACTTGTGGCCTGCCCAGCACAAGCTAGTTTGTCAAGCTGCAGTAGGGCAGGGCAGAGGAATGCACATAGCATCTCCATGGATCACATGACTCAAACACATTACACAATTGGCACAAAGTAGCTGCTGCTTCTATTTGAGCCAATGGATTGTGAGCAACTTACAGTTTGGACCCCAGACAGCTGTTAAGTGGCAGTGATTTCATTTGCAGTCCATGTGCATACAGCATATAGAGGATGATGATGTTATTACTACTGCTGCTGCTAACAAAACCCTCGTCACCTATCCCCTGACCAATTACAAGTGGAAGAATGTTCCTGGGCTGCATAATGAAATGCATATTACAGATAATCACCAGCCATATTTGTGCTTAAAAGCATGCTAAATACATATATGCTAATCTTATCATGTCCCATTTCAAATCATATTTTTTACTTTTAAATCTAATCACATTCAGAATAGGTAAGTCCCAGATGGAACCGCAAAACCTGGCCCAAATTAATCATTAATTGTTTTGTTAAAGGGAGAGCTATCTGTGTTAGTTTTAAAAATAAGCTAAACCATTTAATTTTAGTAGCATTAATGGTATCACCATAATGCAACTTCCTTTGGTACACATTTCAGTTTGATATGTATTAATGAGAAATGAAATTAGTGGACTGTAAAACAAATTCATGCACACGTACAAACCAACATCCCTACCCACAGTATCAAAGCTATCTTTAATCCTTCTTTTTTTTTTTTTTAATTGCACACCTTTGCCTGAACATTACAGCCGGATCCATGTTAGCAGAGGTCATTCTGATAACTTGCCGGATTTCTTTGGCAATCATTCTGAGTTTCTCAAAATTTACCAGGCCATCCACTTTGGAATCATTTCCTGTGCAATTTAAAATGGACAAAAAGTATAAGCAATACACATAACTTTTCTAATAACATATTATTAATTCAAACATCAGTCAAAATCAGGAAGTAGCACAGTGGCAAAGCAGACGTGCCAGTTAAGCCCACTCAAAGTAATTTAGAAAGGCTAGCTCTGCCCTTGTTAGACCAATTCTAAAGTGGCAGCTGCCAGTAGGAGGAACATGGAATAACTTGACTAGGAACAATTTATCTTCATATGTTATATAAATATACAACTGCATCAGCAATGTTTGCCCTTTTAAAATTACTTCAAACAAGTCTATGGCATTACATTTAAGGATATGGCATATTTGATATCCTTTAACGTTGACTGTTTGTAAATGGAAAGCGGTGTTAAAAGGGAGGTGTTATAAATAAATGGGAGTATTGTGAGTAGGAAGTGGTGCACCTTGTTAACTTTCTGCAAGCCACAACATGAAACTAACCCCACAAATATTACAGTAGAAACATATTGGAAGTAGCCCAATTATTGCTTAGCATAATCAGCAGCTCTTCCATCCTAACACTGGAGGTAGTGAAGATTCAAGCACAGCTTTTACAATATTGAGCATTTCCACTGATTTTTTTGTCAAGGATCAACCTCTTCTATTATGCATTCTACATTTTATTTACTTTAGTTGGATTGATAGAGATAGAGGGTGTATCATACTACTGGTTTCTTCTTAGTCATTTTCTACAGACCACTGGACAATGAGGAATAAAGGGTTAAAGTGTTAGTCAATGTCTTGCTTTATTACTTCCATATGTCTGGAGTTACCTTCATGTAGAAATGTAATATCCTTCTTGACAACGGGGAAGAGTGGAATAATTGGAGGCTGCATGCTCTGACTGCTAAGAATATTGCGGTATTTTGCCATGTTTCTAGATGGATCAAAAAGATCCTGAAGGTCTCTGAAATGCTTTTCATACTTGCTAGGTAATTTTTCCCAGGTACCTCTGAGTCGTGCTACCGATGCCAGATTTAGCCCACTGTAAAAAAAAGATATATTTTGCATTAAAAGCTAAGTAGGATTTGTGGCATTCAGAAAGATGGAAAGGGCCATTTTATTTAGGCAAAAGAGATTTTCACAAAGTTGACCTGAAGTCTGAGTGCTTCCTATACTGCCAGTGTGTTATGAATAAACCACAGCAAGTGAAAATGAAAGTATAACAGTTGTTTCATAAAACACTAATAACAAGAATGTTTCTAAAGCAATCTATTACAATTATACATTACCAATGGCCACTTAACTTAGTAACCATTTTATGCCTGTAAAAATCTATACCACAGTAAGTCTAAAATGGATGAAAAGTTAATGAGCCAATTAGGAGGCCTAGTTGGAGTTATGGTTACAGTAGCAAACCAAGCGTGTGTAGCAGCACCCGGGGAATTTTAAGAGCAGATCAAAAGCCTTTTAGATAAAGTACTGATGATTCAATAGAAGCAACAGAAATATTAAATCTTGTTACTGCATCTTTGATTTTTTTCTGATCATTGTAAAATACTCCCAAAGACTGTAGAGAGGTGTCAATTTTAGAAACTAAATTAAAATGTCCATCCTTTATGGCATAACTGCTGAAGTATCAGCTTACTTTAATAACTTCCTTGTTAGAGAGTGCTATATAGCCCCCAACATTGCAAAATAGCAATGTGGAGTGCTATCCTGAATCAAGCATCAACAAAACTATAGGGTAAATCCTGATTTTCCAGAATCTCTATTGTCTAGGTTAAGAAGCAATCTATACAAAGAGCTGGTTAACTTCGCAGTGCTGGCAGGAAAAAAAAAAAGGACTTTGATGCATTCCCTGAACACATCTGGAAGGACAAATAGGTCATTTATATAGAGTAGAATGGTTTTTACAAAAAGAAAAGTATTACAGCTGCCAAAAAAAGGACAACTTGGCCCTCGCACTCTCTCCCCCTCTCCCCTACATGCCCTTCTTACTCTAGGAGTTGTTTCATTTCAGGAGATATACCATTTGAGTTCAGAGTTCACCAGTATTGCTCTTGGGCACCATTAGGCGGGTACCTAAATCAGCTGCATTCAGCCGCAGGCCCAGAACCTGTTTGCTCAAGTATTTGACCAGAACAAAATGTGTATGTACACTACATAATTTAACAATACAGAGAGGTTCTAGCTAACCTGTTGCTTTTAAGTCACTAAACCATGGTTTGCAGTTATTCACCATGATATCTCCCTATGAAACCCAAACAGTTCTCCCTTCATAAGTCTCAGGCAGATCCTAGAAAGACACCAAAAAATTAGGCCTCCTTGAAATATGACCAAAAAGGAATTAGCTATAATTTTCCTTATTCATTTTTTTACCTATACTCCCACAGAAATCAATGTGTGACGATTAACTTATTCTCTGGCACAAAAAATATGGTCATCCCCCCCCCCCCCCTTTTTTTTTTTTTTTTAAGATCATAACTGAAATTGGGATGAATTCCTTTTCCCCGTCACTATGGTGAACCTAGACGAGCAGATTAGGGCAATTCAATGCTGCATCACACTAAGTCAGGGAGTGAATAGCTTCTATCACTATGGCCAAAAGACACTACTGGAATTATGGAGGCACTTCTCATTCTTGACCTCCCTAATGCAAAGTGGGAATGCGCCTGCTTGCAACCCATTAAGTGTGCACCTCCAGAGCTGCCTGCATGACCACCTAGGTCCTAGATATACTGGCCATATGGGATGGGATGGGATGGGTCGCAGAATTTCCCTTCTCTGCGCCTCTCTGCAATTTGCCACTGGCCTCTCTCACTGGATGCAGTGGGAACAAGACTCATTGCTGTTTATGTCACTCCTCTCTTACAGGCACTCATGCAAGGCAGAGGGTTGGCCTTCAATACATTATCAGCACTCATTTCCAGCCCTGCAGAAGTGACTGAATTGAATTCTGGGATGTCAGAATCAGTTAAACACAGACAACGATCAAGACATATTTTGTTTGTGAAATAATTTGGCAGCCCTACAGAAAAGACGGCATCCTCAAAATGGGCTTATTTGTCTATTCTTCTAAATGATTACCACATTAAATCCTTTAAATGTGAACAGTATTTTCAATTAGTACAGTTAAATCTTCCAAAGAATAGTTAATCCTCCAGCTGCAATATGGTTTTCATGATAAAACTTTTTAAAACCTTCCATTATAGTAAAATAGCCAAATTATAAAATCGAAGAAACAATTTAATCCTTTAAGTGCTATACTATTTTTTCCCAGAAATTTCAGTTAGGAAAACAAAGCTGTTAACCCTGGAATAGCAACAGATTATGGCTTTTTACCTCTAGCTCACTACTTAAAAACCAACCTGAAAGGGCTCAATCTATACAGCGATAAAAATCACACTATTGTCCTTAAGAAGAAATGCTGAAAGTGGTTAAGGTTGATATTAATCCCAATCTTCTAATCATGGATGAAAACTTCATAAATGCTCAAGGCATTGTAAATGTGCGTTTTATCTGCTTATTGGTTTGTGTTAGGAACTACTGGTATAAGTAAAGTTCTCAATTTTAACAGTCTTTTGTGACATTGATGGGTTTACAAAGCTTGAGCAGAAGACATAATCCTTCTTAGTGGTCTCTTGTGGGAGGTAAGTGCATTCACAGATTATTAATGAAAAGGCTACAAAAATAACATTTTTGGCATCAGATTATGCACACAGGTGATACCAGAATTCTTTTCAATCAATTTATCAAGTTGCTAGCAACAACAGCAGCAAATTGTGAGTAAATAAATAGATTTGTATTCACTATTTTTTAATAAACCTTACTTAAGGTAGGCTTGTACTGTGCTTGACACCCTTTGTCATTTTCTGAAACACTGATTTGCTCCAATTTGTCACAATACTTTTAATGGTCTTTAATCATGTCAGTAATCTGCTTAACAGTTACTATGTTTAAGGATACAGACAAGAACTATAAAATGTGCTAGTTTTACTGTCAGATTTGAAGCATTATGATTCTGAAATGTAATCTGCTGCAAATTCTTATACAAGTCTGGTCTGCTAGTTTAATAAAATCACAGAGGTATAGATGGAGTACTTGCACATAACATCCTTGTGCCCACAAATATCCAGAGTATTTCAACATTAATACAGAAGGACAGTCCTAAGAGAGTTGAAAATCTGAAGAGCGGAAGCGTTCTGTATAGATTAGAACACAAAGTAGGAAAAACCTTTGCTATTTTGTAAATCATGCAAAAATAATTCTAGAATATGATTTAAGCTGCAAAATCAGGCACACCTGAAAACATGTAATATGTTTTTTATCATTCTAGTCATATTACAAGAAGATTATAGAAAATGTACAAGTGAGCGTGCTACTTGATACAAGGGGCTTATGGTCTTAGTTTGCCAAGTCACAGCAGCTTACACTGTATTCTTCAGCTGATTCTTTCTAAAGAAAATGATGAAAATACTAAATGTACAGCAAAACAGCCGATAAGGTAGGAACCTCACTGAGTCTTAAATTCTCGAAGGGAAGAGAATGGTTCAGTGCAGCCTCTTGCATGCCAGGCATACAAGATAAGAAGGGACAAGCTTGAACTGGGATAGTTGTCAGTACTAATACAATTTAGGAGGATTTTGTTTTCATAGAACTACTTAATGTAAAAAATGACTATGAGTAACACTGACCCACTACTGGGATAGTCTGAAGTGGCAGACATGGCCCTGTGGATCTAAAGGAATATATTATTTTACTTTCAATACAGCCACCTGCAGTATACCCCAGGACACTAAGGAAAAATGGCTTAAATTACTGTATCAGAGTTGGCAAGTCTCTTAACCTATAACAGCTCAATCATAAAGATGAATCATGAAATGAAGGAAAAAAAAAAACCCACCTCTGTATATGCCACCTAGATCTATTTACACATTTACAATGTCTAGTCCTAGGCGTCCCATTTGGTATGCTTTAGCTAGATGCTACCTTCCTTTTCCATGCTAAACCTCTCTCTCTAGACCTGGAAAGAGAAACTGCCAAGACAGTTTCCTTAAAAGTCTTTACTTCTCCCAGGGGATCCCTAAAGTTATATATTTCCTTATATGTGCATAAGCAGTACACAGTGCAGTCACAGCCCTAAGTGTCCTACAGTATGATATAAAAGATTTGTTCATGTAGAGAACTCCCTGATCATAGAAGTAGACATGGCTTTGTAAATTAAACTAAGCAGGGGCGCAATTATTTTGGGCGGAGGGCCACTTACTGAGTTTTGGCAAGCCACTGAGGGCTGCATGACAGGCAGCCAGGCGCAGGTAAATACTAATTTTCTAAATGTTTAGGGGCCCTGTGGGCTGGATAGAATGGCCTGGGGGCTCGCATCTGGCCCATGGGCCGCATTTTGCCCACCCCTGGGCTAAAGGAATTGAAGAGGAAAGGAAAGAACTTCAAATACAGTATTCACAGAAACACTATTTGTATTTGACCGAAAAATATTAGTCCAGAGAGAAGTTCTTTATGTTTTTCTGACAAATGACAGGTGGACATGTTCATTTGACTCATGCAATTTAAGACAATGAAGTTACATATGATGGCAATAAGAGACTGACCCCAAATGTAAAGAGGACCTTGCATTTGCTAAAAGGAGAGAACAGAAATGAAGGTGGAATGCCTGGGAAGAAAAAGAAACAAAATTAAAATGAGCAAATTTAAGATAAAACAGATTGGAGAAAGTTTGAGGGAAGAGAATATACAGATAGAAAAAAGAAAATAACCTCCTTATTTCAGGTTTGCCTCAAATGCACAGGAAGAAAGTAATACTGAGTAAGAAAAGTGGGGAAAAGAAAGTAGATTCAGAAGTTGAAGAGTACTTGGGACCTGGAGAAGCAAAGCAACCATGGAAAGCAGCAAGCATGATCAGCAGGTTCTTGAGGTTTATAAAACTGGAAAAAACTTCAGTTCAATGTTCTCTTTACCTGTTTATCATCACTATATATAGACAGGAAAGTGTGGGTAACAGTTAAGGAATAATCACATGAACAACAGGACAAACATGGAACGGGAGGAATTTTTTGATAGCGGAAGAGACTGTAATGAAAGTATGAGAACCAGGGCAATTCTTTTAAACTGGAATTGTGCTTGTACCACTCCAAGTCATAACCGTGCAAACAGCGTAAGTTAACAAACTTGCATTTGTTACTGTGCATAAAATACATCTGTAATTGAATAAGAATAAAAAATAATATTCACATGTCTAAAAAACTGTCAAAAGTATAGTGCGTTACCTTATAACTGCAAACATGGAATTGAAGTTCTTGCATTCTCGACAGTGGAGGGCAATTTTAATGAAATGTTTAATAATTTTCATTCTTTTGAGCTGGTTGGGCTCTGATAAAATTTCTGTGGCAACCCAAAATGTCTCTTGGTTAATGACATCCTCAAATTGTTTCAGGTGAGCATTTCCTGTTTTTGAGTGCAGCTTAAAAAGGTCATCAATGTATTCAGTAGGCTCAATGTTGCGAAATAATTCAAAATCTCTCATTGAAAGCTGAGTTGCCACTTCAATGGTGCTCAGCTGAAGAAGAGATATTTGACTCTCTCTGAGCAGCTCTTGGGCATCTTCATCTGAGCATAAGGTCTCTGTTTCCATATTGTTTTTCAGATAATACCTAAATATAAATTGTACAGTTTAAAAAATTAAATTGAGTGACTTTTCTCTGAGGTTCTGACAGCACAAATAAATTTAACATTACCATTTGAGGTAGGCACTATCCTACCTTCAGAGATGTACAAACCAGACTCTTAACATAGCAACAGAACAAGGAACAGAAGCAAAGGACAGCTCCAGCTCCTACACAAGACTGTTATTGCCAAAATAAAATCTAGGTTTCAAATACCTAAAGCATTTTAATCTTTTCTTCCCTTCACCATTCACTTGTTCATAAACACAGTTGTTTAGATAATAGCCTCTCTCATCAGCAAAAGGTCAGTATCTTGCCTATTTACAAATGCAGCAGTAAATTAACATTTTAGACTGACATCAATCCCAAGAAACACTGAGATCTTGATGTCGTATTTTTTCCCAGCTTTAAATGGAAATCATCATTTAGTAGAGTGCATAGAGTGCATAAAAAACAATGTAGTAGGGAAAGGAAAAAGTATGGAGAAAAATCACTTTCATGATCCAAAGGAAATGACTTACAAATCTCTTTCATAAACTCTCACTGCTATCTGGCAAAGATGACCGAACAGAATTTTCTACTTTATCATATTTCTCCTGGTTTGGATCAAGTCATCAATCAAAGAGCTGAAACCCATTGCGTTTGAGAGACTACTCAGAATAGTTTGCACAAGAATGGAATGATTTAGCAATATCAGTACATAGCAACAGTATATTTTAGAAAAAGAAACTTATTGTGATAAGGCAAATAAGGTAAATATCACCATATTATACATTATTCCCTTTTTAAATGGGAACCACCACACATCTTATTCTCATCGGCTGATAGGGGTTGCAATCCAATGGTTGATTGTATTTCACTGCTTTTGTAGCGAAGTAATACTGTAGCCATGATGGTCCAGGAAATACGTGAGAAGAAAGGATTATTGCGGGTGGTATTTTTTACTGGATCAGTTGCATGGTTGGGATGAACCTAGACCAGCTTTGGAATGCAATACACCCTTCTTCAGGTCCAAGTTCAGACCTGACAACAAGCTCTCTCAAATACACTGCATCCTTCCTCATGTCTGAGCTCAGATCTGAAGACGAATGCACTGCGTTTGTAAGCTTACCCAAGTCCATTCCAACCAAAAACTTGGTCTACTAAAAGATATTGCTCGCCTTTCATTTTTTTTTTTTAAATGATAAACAATATTTTCCTTGCATCATCTGAATACTTAACCAGACTGTACAAGTACAGCCTGGTTATGTATTCTGTCTCAGGATAACATTGTAGCCAATACAAAAATGTCTGCAGGAGAACTCACTTCTATGACCACAATTGTTTGTATAGGAGAAAAAGTACTGCGTTTATGCTTCTTTTTTAAACTAGTTTGAGAGTGCAGAAACAGATGCACTACCAGAAAAGCTGTTTTGCTAATGCCTGATCCATTAGGCAAGAAAGTTCAAGAAGCTGTTAGCATTTATGAGTTCCTAGCCAAATATAATAAGTAGCTGAAGGAAACCTTCCTCCTAGTGCTGACAAATGGCACTGGAATTCAGTGTAATTCTACAATTTTACAGATGCAAAGCATCAGAAATCATAAGTTCCAGAAGGCAGAAATACATTACTATCACCTTCAGGTAACAGTAATGTATTTCAGGCCTTCTTTTCCCTGCTCTAAGTGTGTCTGATATTCTAATTATGTACTGAATTGATGCATGAAACATTTTTTCTGACATAAAAGCAGGAAAAAGTAGATGTGTCAAATTCAGTAAGTGGATAATGCTCTATAATTACAGTTCAAAATAATTCAAGGCTACTCATTTGCACATTACCTAGGGCAGTAATTCTGTTCGCAAGTTTGTATACCAAAATAAACGGCTATGTTTTTAACTGTTCTCCGAAATACAGAGGTTTTTCTGGACTTTCTCTTTCAATTTGAATTAGGACACTACTCTCTGATATGTTTTTTTTTTCCCAAATGCTTCAACATTAAAGGACACTAAGACCAAACCAAAAAAACCAAGGGCACATTTACCTTCCATTGAGCTGAATCCTGTCTGCTAATTTTGAGAACTGATCTGGAAGCCTTCTTTGTTTGATGACTCCCTCAGGACTAACAGACACCTCGCAGAGAGAGTAGGTCTCTGACGCACCCGTCAAGTTGAATTCATGCACAGCATGACTCACAACTTCTTTTGCTGTAGTGTCTTTGCTGATGATAATGTAACAACTCTGTTGATCTGCTTTGAAAACTCTAATAACTTGATCTGGAATATCTAAATGTAAGAAAAATATCTTTAAAATGCAAAGCTACTTCAGAGAAAAGATAAAAAGAGGTTTGATGCATTATACAGTAGCTAAATAAAAAAAGAACCCCGTATCCCATAATCTTGATGTACATGTTTATTAACAAACATGTAAAGGTTTATTTAAAAATTTACCAAAAAAAGCACAGGATGGATTGTAATCTAATTTAACGCACTAAATTTATTTATTTTTCTGGTATGATCATGTGCATGCCGCAGCACAAACCACCTATTGCACATTGTCACTTTAATTGACAGAAAGGAAAATCTCATAATTTGCATGCAAGCTTTCTAAAAAAAAACCCCCTAAAACAAACAAGCAAAGCCATACCAGAAAAATGTTCATATCTACAGCTTCGGAGTATTTTTTTCTGTTCAAGGCTCTGATCTGTAGAACACCCCAGCCAAAAAGATAGCTCTTTATTCTGCATTTATTTACAGTACTTAATATTTAGAAAATAACTGTTCTTTATGCAGATTATAGTAGGAAATAAATGTCTCATTAATCAATTAAGTTCCAGGTTTAATTTACTGATTCATATTCCTTGTGAACAATTTTCTTTCTGTTGAATATATTTGTTACAACTATTCAGTATTTATGGTTAATATATTAAAAGCACATCTTTCTGAGGTGGAAAAATTATGTCCATTAATTTGGGACAGACTGCCCCCCCCGCTTTTCTGTTTCTAAATTGACAACCATTCAGTCTGGCACTTTTTTGTAGAACAAAAAAAGAAAGATGGAAGATACCTTATAACAAGTGTAACTGTAACTATATTGTCTCAGAAGTCAGCTATCATGCCTTCTGATCTCAGAATTATTTTAGAACTAATTCTTGGAAAAAACATGTAATTGGCCCCCACATCAGATATTCAAGCCTCTACTATAAAGAGACCTATGCTCTCTTTTTCTCCTACTGAAATTTGACCAGGCTTTACTAATTTATTGCCCCTCTGGAGCAATTTAAATCCATGGGAAGAGGTGTGACATCTCACACACACTGTGTGAACTCATGTTGAACTGTCTGGTCAGGGATCACAAGGCAAGGCACACGATGCCTAGGCTGAAAGAAATAAAGAGGCATCTTCAACAGATGAACCAAAGATTTTCTCTATAAAAATACTCTTTGACCTATATACCTAGATTTTTACAATGGCATCAATACTGAAAGGGGGGGGGGGGGGGGGGGGGGGGGGGGGGGGGGGGGGGGGGGGGGGGGGGGGGGGGGGGGGGGGGGGGGGGGGG
>JAGPOW010003447.1:25990596-26047433 GCA_030014935.1 Caiman crocodilus | reverse complement strand
CGAAGACTTGACTACTCTATCCTTTAACTTTTCCTTTTTCTCATTAAATGGGAAAAAATGAAGATCAGCTCAGGTGAACATCCAACTCTGAGCTTTTGAACTTGGTTCAGCCATGACCAACAATACTTGTGGTAGAAAGTGTCATGGCTTATGAAACAGAAGATGAGTAGTCATTTGTGATCTGATACCAGCAGGTTTACACAGCTGAAAAAAAAAAAATGTCTCAGCAGCAGCTGTAATCAAGGTGAAGGTGGGGAAAAAAAAAAATAACTATTAAGGAAAATGGTTTTCTAAAAAAAGAAGTGCTGCCTGTTGGCATAGGCAGATAAGGTTCTTTGGGTAAATCTGGTGTCTTTTATTAGACCAACTGAAATAGTTGGAAACTTCTTCACTGCTTTTACTAACTTTTCCGCTATTGTGAAGGTTTACAGTAATACTTCTCTGGCTGACTGAAGAGGAGCTGATGAATTTTAAATGTTTCATGCAGCCGAGGCAGTAGCAATAAAAAACAACTTTTAGATAAAAATAGTTTTGGTTTTTACACAAAAGTGCTCATTTAAAAGGGAAGTGATAAGAAAGACAGGGTTGGAGAGCATTGAGCAATGTCTGGCAGGTGGCTTGGTGTGTGGAGTGCTTGCCTAGAAAATGAAGGTTCAAATCCCTTTGGACGAGGGGACTGAGAACCCCACTTGTGCACTGACTGGGAAGTGCTCTAGCTACAGGTTAGCTATTGGGCTAAAAAAGGGCATGGTCCTTCTCCTCCAGCAGGTGCATGAGAAGGGCAAGCCTATTTTGCACAGGTAAACTGTGTGAACTCACCAAAACTTTCAGTTATGTAGCTATCATATAGGCACATGAAGGTGAAACAGGATTTGCCCCTTTATGTTTATCCCTAGTAAAAACCTGGTATTATTGAAGAAATCCTGACAATCTACGCTTATTGTGAGATTAATTTTCAGTTTTATGTTTAGAATTTATATACAGGTTTCTAGCTTTCATTCTACAGAATTGTGCCAACTTGTATTTGTGATGCCATAAATAGAGTTGTTAAGTAGATAAAAGTGAAAACTGAATTTTCACAACAGCCACTTTATTATTCTTGGTGTTGGCCTAATTCTGCAACTATTTTTATGTCTTTATTAGGACTAACTTGTATTAATTCAGCCCACTGAAAATGAAAGGATGCTAACCTGCAGCAGATCATCCCGATTCCCCCCCCAACCTTTCCATCACCCAACAAAATAAATACTCGGTTTAATTATGAAATGCTCATACAGCGCACACCTTTCGAACAGATAAGCAAATACTGTCACAAACTTGTTCGCCTCAACAAATAAGATATGCAAGATAAAGTTTAGATATCATTAAGTCAAAATACTTACAGTAAAAACCAACCGCTGCAGAGAGCAAAAAGAAAAACAAATAAAATCCATTTAAGTTAATTAAAAAAAAATCAAGGTCTAGACATAACTAAACTAATAATAATCAGAAGCATTAAACATTCAAATGACTTTACACCTACTACAGACAAATCTGAAATTTGAATAGGTTTTAAAAGATTAGTTAGCTACAGCTCATGACTATGGAAAAGCCTACCCAAGTTTTAAGTGAAGATGCTCAGGGAAAATGCACGGTTCTCTTGTAAGTAGTAAAAATGAATTTGCAGCAAATACAAAGAGATTTGTCACAGATATGTACACACAAAAATATGCATGTACACATCCCTTTTAAATGAGATCTGCAAACTTACATAAATCTAAGTCCTAGCCATAAGGCATTTGACAGAACATATAGTTATACATACAACTTAGACTGGCAATAGGGAAACGTGACTGACTTGACACGTTCACTGGCAACACACAATCAAATACCTCCTACAGTCACCCACTACTGCATTCCTGCAGCAGCAGCAATGCAGAGGACACAAAGTTCAAAACTAAAAATATTTCGTTTAGGGTTTTTTCTTTTTTTATGATACATACTTGATTGATTTTAATGCTTATAAAAGTGCAGCACCAGTATCGCTAGCTTAGAACTCTCCCACCCTTACTCATTATGCTTTCTGTGATATTTCTTCACAGGGCTCAGGTGGACAGAAGCCAAGTCATTGTGGCATGGGAGCTGGCAAAAGATGGTCAAGAAGTGGAGAGGAGCAAACAGAGCCTAGCTACTGAATAGGAAGCAAATCTGTCTGTCTAAACCACTGGTGCTCAACCGTTTGACTCTGTGGACCAAAACAGTGGCACAGGTCCCATCTGCAAACTGGGTCAGGCCTGGGTGTCCAGCACCATCCCTTTCCCCCCCTCACATGCCAGGATTGGGTCTCCAGGGCCTGGCACCATCCTCCCCAGCCCCCTCCTCAAACCAGGATTGAGCCCTAGGGCCCAGCACTGCCCTGCCCATTGGGATTGGGCACCACATCCAGCATGCAGGCCCTGGGGCTCCCCATGAGTCCAGAGTTTGGGCAGCAGAGGAGCAATGCCACTGCCCCCACACTGCCAAATTTCCATACCCATGGGGAGGGAGCCCTGCGGGCTGGATGACAGTGCTGCGAGCTGTTCTGGGTGGGAGGTTTACATCAGCTGGTCTAAATACTGTTCTGCTTTTGCTTGCAGGAGCCAACTCAAAAGTTAGAGTGAAGCAGTGCTGAGTAGCAGGCTAAAGTAGTAAGGCTCTGTTTAAGGTGTTCTTGGACAGTTCAGAAACTGCCATGGCCATGGCATGAACAAATGTCCACTGCATTTGACACACTGGCTTCTGGTAAAAGATGGGGGCTCCCCCCCCTCCATCTGCTACCTTTGGTTTAGCAAAAGTGCTCAAATTAAGCAAATGCTGTAGAGCCTTTATTCACCAAGCTCATTGTTACTGACAATACTGCATAAATATTAAGAGCTTTTGCTTTAGGAACAGGCAAATAAAAGTGGCTTAGTAGATTGGTTTTCATTAAAAAGGCATCATCCAACACCACTGCATACTGATTTGTGACCTGGCCTTTATTTATTAGCTACTACAGTGCTCTCTGGCTCTAAGCTCATTAAACAGACTCATCAGAAGAAAGGTATTATTTTACCTGAAGGATTAGAAAAATCAAGAATGCTGGTTGTAGGCTGCAAAAGGTCCGGGCTGCTGGATGAAAGTGTTCCAGGGATAGGCATGATGGCCAGGCTGTGTCTGCACTGCCTTGTTCCAACAATGCTGTCATCCTGGGATTGACTTACACTGCCATCACTGCAAGACAATTAAAAAAAAAAATACCTACATTTAGCCCTGCAGAAGTTAAAAAAAAAAATTACTGCTACTTTGCACATACAAGGATGCAAAAGAAGAACAATCTAAGCACTAATTTCTTCAATAACAAAGCAGTACACAGCAGTGGCATTCATTAAGATGGTTTAACATACAGCGTAATCCAGAAAAAAAATGCCTTGCTGTCTAAACAATCCTTGTATAAAAACCTCCCCCACAGAAAGAAGCTCTCCTTTTGTTTTATCACCGTACCTTACTTGTATTTGAATTTTACCAAAATATTCTACATAAGAGTACATACAAAACAGTGAGTCTTAGTGCAAAGAAATCCACTAAGGATAATAGCACACTAGCTTCAAATAGCAAATTACAAACCAGTTACTGTGAAAGCCAAATATTTAAATATTTCTACCCTGTATAGGATGTATGTGTTTGGTGGTATATAATAAAAGAAAAGTTGCTTGCACTTGCAGTTGCATACTTGGGCATCTACTTCCATTTACACTGAAAATCTACAGAAATGGTTAAAGCGATGCTCAGCCCAACAAAGCACTGCAGAGAAATTTCTACCACGGTGGAACAATGCAAATCATCTGAACAGGACAGCTGACTGCGCTTTTACTAGTCATGGCCATATATTTAAAATATGTACATTATATGCATATAACTTGCATCTGAAATAGCTCCTCAAAGGGGCCCTACATTCTTGAATCTAGAAGCCTCTCTGAGCAACCATGATGCTCCTGCTGTCCAGTTTTCTACCTCTGGTTCTTCCTCAGTTAAAAAGTGCTCCAAAGGATTGCATGACAAAGTACCCAAGGTCTGCAAAAAGCAGCATCAGGGATGCAGCAGAACTGCTGCTGGATCTGCTTACTCCTGCAAAAAAGGGCTCTCCCAAAGCTAAGAGTTTGTCGGAAGACGTTTTAGAATCACAAAACCATAAAGTTCCTTCCAAGTAAGAGGAAATGCTGATGTTTGTGCCTCACTTGCATGCCCTGCCTCTCTTGAATTATGTTGTTGCAATGCATTACCCAAGGAAAACATGGCAGGCAGGAGAAGTCCAATTACCAGGGATCCTCGCTTTCTCTGATAAAAAAAGAATCCGCAATTTTCAAATTAAAAGTAGTAACCCAAAATCCACATTTTTCCATGATTAAAATGATATGCCACACAAGTAGTGGAGTTTCATTTTCATCATGGAAAAATATGGCTTTTGGTTTACTTTTTAAAATCCGAACATTGGGCATTTTTTTTTTAAATCGGAAGAAACCAGGATCCCTGCTCATCACATAGCAGAAGTATCAAGGATTATCAGAATTAGGCAGCAGTGTATGGCAAGCAAAAAAGCAGTGCAGCCCTGAGAAAACTGTAGACCAAAGCCGAATCATTAAATAGGGCTCCTTATCTCAGAAAACCTTAACCACCAGCTCTTGCTTCAATAGGAAACCAGAATATAATTTGACTAGTAGCAGAGCATAGAATAAGCTTTTAACATCTTACCTATTGAGAACAATTAGAGACAATCAGCTAAATTGTTAGGCTTCATGTATATTATTTGCAAATTATTTTTTTTTTAATTTCAATTATGAGGAAGACTGTGAGAACCTCTACATCATGATTTAGGAAGGAAAAAGCTGGTCACATTTTGATTACCCTGAAACATTTTCTTTTCTCATAATGAAACTAAAACTAATTTGTTTCTCATTCAAATGTACCAAGTAGGAGTCCAGTTACTGTAACTGATGTATCCACATATAACTTGCTTCTATTTATAGTAGATGTGGTATTGCACAAAATGCAAAAACACACATTTATGTAGCATCAGTCCGACAAAAGTATCCCAGGAGGTGGCAGTTTATTTTAATCAATTCATAAAAGTAACTTAGTGGCCACAGCCAGCATCTATAGATGTGGTACAGCATATGTGGCTAGGAAATAACAGCTAAATTTCAAGGATCAAGCACAGGGGAAGTTAAAAGCTGAGGCAACAGAATAAGGTATTTAGAAAAGGGGTGGAAAGTCTCAGAATAAAAAAGAAAGATGGATTTTTAGGTGGGATTTGAAAAGAGACAAGGATTTAATCAGTATAGACAGGCTGTTTCAGATAGTGAGGAGAGAAAAATATCTAGTGTTGAAGATGTGTCAGGAATACGCTAAAGATCACAAAAACACGGGTTACAGGCTGGGGAGAAGGGGATCAGCTAAGACAAAGAATTTTGCTCTGATTCAACGGATAAGAAGCAAGTAAAGTATTTAAGAAGGAATGCTATTGTGATGCTTCAGGGCAGACAGTAAGTGAAAATTGGAAAACAGAGTTATGGCTTGAGTCCACTTGGAAAAGAAGGAGTAGGACTCGAGAGTAGTTTAGATGAGAGGAAAAGAAAATAAGAGTAAGCTTTTCAACAGTGAAGACAGCACAGAGATGTGATGCACACAGACAGCAAGAGCAGCCAAACATTAAGGGGGATTTGAGAAAAAATAGTGAACGAGGGGCAGCCAGGACTACAGTTTTGATGAAGGGTACTCATCATTTAGGGCATCAGTCTTGGACTTCATAACTTGAAGAAATTTATGACAAAATGGGGACTAACAAGATTAAGGAAAAGAAAATGTGAGAAAAGAAATGTCACAGGGCACGTCTACAAGTGACGTTACGTTGCCGTAGTGATGCACTACAGAGACGTAGCATATCGCTATGGCGATGTAGCATCAGCAGGCACAAACCATGACACTGACGCAACGTCACCATAGCAGTGAGCTACCATGCTATACAGCGTTGCTACAGTGACGTAACTGCGAAAAATAAACATGCGCCACCGGGATGGCGCAGTAACGGCTATTACTACACCATCATTTAGTACTTCCTAAAGCTAGTGCTAAATGACAGCGCAGTCACACCTGTGCCATGGGGGGCACGTGTAGACACACCACACCCACTGATTATCAACTTAGGCAATGGTTTCAGGGTCCACAAACTCAGGAGGTTTTTAAGATGTATATCTAATTAGTCCATGTGCAGCATTCAAGTTGAGAAGCCATTCTGTTTTCACTTTATAGGGCTGCCAGTTGAAAGGCCTACCAAATCTGGTCGTAATACATTAACTAACATTAGGACAATGATATCACAAAATTGGGATCCGTGTAATTGTGCAGCAACCTGGCATAATTCTACTTCTTCGATACCCTACTCATTGCTCAAAGACAAAGGTCCAGTAGACTAAATGCTTTTTCAGTAGCGGGGAGAACAATTCAAATACGATGATGAAAACTTAAGGTTGAGACTTTTTAAACTTTAAAATGGAAAAGCTACTGGAATTATGTAAGGTAGTCTCCATTATTCAGAAAGTGCAGTGAAGTGAGGAAGCATCCATGGCTTGTTAGGAAGCTGCATTGATACACCCCCGTAATATATAATTAGGCAATGTCTTACCAAAACAGTCCCCTGAGAAGTGACGCAGTAACAGAAAGAAGACAATGTTGAAAAACAAGGAGAATACAGCAAACATTTTAACAGCTCTAGGCTTCTTTTGAGAAACAAACAACAAGGTTTACACATAAGAGACGAGCAAAAGTGAAGAGAGAAAAATCAGATGACAAAAACAAGCAGATGCAAAAGATCAATTTGACAATCAATGTCTGAACATGAACATTTGAAAAAACTAAACTAAGAAAAAGGCAGTTCTTCGTCTTTAAAATGGCATCACATTTTGATCTCGCGTCATAGTAAAACACCCCTGCTATTTTCACAGAAATATTATGCCCTGAAAAAGTACTAAAGGAAAAGCATACCAGTTTGGTGCTGGCTAAGGGCAGGCAGAAGCTGTCCTACTTGATTAAAACAAGGAAGGACAGATAAAAAAAAGCAAGCAAGAAAATGTTAGTGAATTTCAAGAAAATGTCATAAAGGTAAGACCTTGCCTATGCAATTAGTGTCTCAAGACAATCTGAATCCAGCAGCCTCTCTCAAGTGAAAGTGCTTGAGTCATAACTGACAAAGCACTAAGAAACAAAAATGCAGGTGGTAAAGGAGTAAACAGTTTGCCAGGTTAGGATTTTTCCACCTTTCATTTTTATTGCAACAACTCGGTTCTACTTTGGTTAAAATCCTGTTCTAGTAACGTGTTCATTCCAACTTAAGAAAAGAGGCATTTTTCTATTTGCTAATCTAAAATATGTAGAACATGTCATTTAGATTTGCCGTCTCATCCAGAATGAGTCTAAACTCTTAAAATGATTAATAATTGAAAATGCTGCAAGTATAAGCAGTGTATCAAACCAAGTCTGGCACATAAAAGATAAGTAATCTTTTGATATATAGCGCATTTGATATATATTATAAATCAAAGAATAAACATTAAAGAAATATCCCAAGTTGAAATGCAGATACTGAACTGCATGCACAAAGCAAGAAAACACCCAGTAAAATCTTTTCCCCAAAACAGTTAAAAATGTATCATTTTAAAAAGGGTTTTGTTATAAACAAAAGGATCTGCAGAACCTTTAAACACATCTACCCATTTTAAAAAAGAAAGCAAAACAATGAATAATTTTCAGTGCCAAAATTGCACAGTAAGATTCTCATATTCATATTATAACAATGGTGCTATGGAAAATAATGGCAATCAATCAACTGTTTGAAATACAGACAAGCATACAAAATGATGGCAGAAAGAAAAGTATGTTAGAAAATAGATACTTGAAGAGAAATCACATTTTGGTTTAGTTGTATAGCTGCAAGTCATATTTGCTTCTGTTTTCTATATAAACAACCTTCACAAAATGTCAGCTAATGTTACACCTCTTAAGAAACAAATTTTGACACGACAGCGCTGTTTTACCAGAACACTCTCACCTACCTAAATAGTTTTGGGGGCAAAATGCTGAAACGAGTCTTGTCTAAAATTTTCTTGATCCTATTTCTTCCACCGGATACAGTGTTTGCTTTCATTTTCTTGTTTCCTTTCTCACGTGGAAATATCTGTTCCATGTCTCCTGGCATATCTGGGATGGAGTAACGGTTATTTTTCTTTTCTGCAATTTTTGGAATATGTGGGACTCCATTTTTCTCCTGGCCTATCCGGCTAAGCAGCTCCTTAAACACTGTAAAAGAAGGCAAGTTAATTATAATTTCTTTTTACCCACTGAAAGCTGTTCTTCAACTCTTCCTTTCATCCTCAACAATCATCACCATAATATTAATAATAAAATTAAATAGTTGTGTTGTAAACATGCTCACAGAAGATGCCTTTAAGGGCTTAGTTCTCTTCCCACTGAATCTGGTGGAGTTTTGCTATTGCATACAATTGAAAAAGGAGTAGGGCCTAAAAAATTAGCAAAAAAGAATTGCAAGGAGAAAATATACTGCATTGGAGGGATCGTATAAATGCAAAGGAAAGTAGATTAGGAGAAATGTCATCACTTACATTTTTCTAAATTAGCATATCTGGGCACGTCTACATGCGATGGTACGACGCCGTAGTAATGCGCTACAGCAACACAGTGTCCGCGGGCAAAAACCATGAAGCTGCTGCTACATCACCGTAGCAACACATTCCCTCGGTACAGTATGTTGCTACAGCGACATAAGGGCTAAACATAACCATGCACCACCAGGACAGCGTAACACGGGCTGTTATTGTGCCAGCATTTAGTACTTACTTTTGGACTCCAGAGCAGTTTAGTTGAGAGGAAAAGAGTACTTCCAAAAGAAGTAAGAGGAAAAATTAAAAGATGTTTAGTACTTTTGGGAGTACTAAATGCTGGTGTAGTAACAAGAGCACCGTAGGGGCACACGTAGACGCTCCCCCATCTAGCAAATGTAATTGTATTACATTACCATTCACTATAGATAATTAGCTTCATAAAAGGGGAAACACTGCATTCATATCAATCAACTGTTCGTATTTATTGACTTTGTGTCCACATCTTTTCGGTAATGGGATGCAGATGTTTCCTTAAGCATACCTGTCAGACTGACTGACACATTTCCAAGGCCATTTTCTTTCATCTTCAATAAAGTAGGTTACCAAATATAATCTGCACTAACTGCTCTTCTGCATTTATGAGCTATAACCCTTACGCTGATACTTCCTGAAAACATTCCACCAATCTTATCTGTGCTTCTGTTCACATATATATTGGATAAGATAAAACCTATACCCTCATCAACGTGTTTATTAATTTCCACCAAGGAGTTTATTTATTTATTTTACATCTTGGAGGTGGCTGAGATGAGACAAATGTTTTCAGCTGAAAACATATGGTGACATTCACACAATTTAGAGCTGCTCAACACTGAATTACCCATCTTTCTCCCCAAACCAGGCAGCCAACATATTTCTAGTTACAATTTCCAAATCAAATTGCATGCTTTCACCACATAGCAAAATTTAGACTTTAACACCTTCATAGGAGAAATTCAAGTATGAGGACAGGGGTTCACTGATAAATTATGTGACTAGACAATAGCATAATCCCAGGTGTTTAGCACTCAGTAACACATCAGGAAAAAGAGAAAGCACCTTGAGATAATATTTTGGAGCAATAAAAATATCATTCGGAGATCTCCCATATAAATCTCTATGCACACTGTTGTAATGCTGTAAATATAAGCATACTGAATCAGACTATCCTGAACCTGACTATTTTTCTCTGAACAATGTAACCAGCAGAAGAAGCTGTACAAAGGGGTATGACTACTAATGTCATTTTCTATTAACATAAGTCACTGAATGCAGAGGATTTTAAAATTGTTTTGTCCTTGTTTTGCTTGCGACAATAAACAATGTCTAAGTTCAAGAGACTTTTTTTTCTTTTTACCTCTACAGTGGTGTACAGAAAAAAGAAAGTCATTTAAGAAAAGAAAAATCAGCAGTGAACAAAGATAGATTGCTAAAGGAAGAACATAAACAAATGAGGCCCAGGAAAGAAAAAGACTATGGGGGAAAGAAACCCCATATGCAACACATTTAGTAAGTCGGGAAAGGGAAACCATGTGCTTTTTAAGGAAACCTCATTCTTATGACATCTGTATTTGCATTGTCATTTGCACACCACCACTAAAATCTGGTTGGTCTGACAGAGGTAAAGAGGTAATTCTTCATTCTGACAATTCAAATCTAATATCATGCCCCTGCTTTCTAGTTCAGCTGTAAAAGGCAGTCATGCTATGCTTCTGCGTCCCATTGTTCAAGTTGTAGGAAAACTGGATTTTGCATTGTGGCAGAACACATGGCTGAAAAAAGACAGAGAAATGAGTGGACTACTGTTTCATGCACTCGGGGCTGGGTTTTACAGCTCCACCTTCAGGCATTTTTCATCAAGGGAGAGTCAAGATGTCCAATGGTCAACTGGGGCAGTTAAGCCGCTCAATGGTCGATTGAGGATTTGCCAAGGAGTAAAGAGTTGGTTGTGCTTGCTCCATTCCACCTTACTTGCAATCCCTGGCCCAGGAGATGTGCCCACACAAAAGGAGGCACGGCTGGAGTAAGTCAGGTAGCTGAGGAACCCTTCCAGCAGTCCTGAGGTTTTCAGGATAGGAACATTGGTTTATTTTATATTGGATAGGAAAGCCTACTCACCAAAAATGTTTGTCTTTACTGTAATGGAAAGATGAGTATTGTTCCTCAAGATTTCAAGGGCTTTCACAAATGTAATGTTCTCAAAGTTCTGCCCATTCACTTCCATTATCTTTTAAAGGGGGAAAAAATAATTTTTAGATTGAATATCATTAACGGTCTTCAATGCTCTAAATGTACTATTTCATGAGATAAAACAGGCACCAGAAAAATCTTCATAGGCTACTATACTGCTATCTTTAAGAATAGTACAAAAATAGTAGATAATACAAAACCATTCCTTAATTTAAAAAATCCTAATATTTAAATGTAAATGGTTCCTGTATACAAGTCTGTATGAATAAACAGGCTTATAAATTACTTTTGATAGGATATAATTACAGTACATCTCTTTAACAGTGTTGCTTAAAACAAACCATTTGCATGATACTTTTGACTTTTCCATAGTATTTTTTAATTTGAATAAAGAATTCCACATTCAAAGTGTAATCCTTCAAACTAGCACAGAGTTCACTCAGTAATGAGCAAATGCCTACTATTTTAAGTCTTCTAAATTTCAAACAAACATGCTCTTGAATATGCTGCAACTGGTCGACAAAGTATTGTTAAAATTACATTGGACACATGAATATTTTTATGGAGCGTTACCTGATCGCCACGCTTCAGCCCAACTTCTGCTGCTTTGCTGCCAGTATCTACAGTCTCTACAAATATACCAAAACCCTTCTCGCTTCCTCCCAGGAGGCTGAAATACAGAGGTGAGTCTCTGGAAGCCTTCTGTAGGGTGATCTGCCTCCATTTTGCCTTGGCAGCACAAGCAATATTCAACAACCTGAGGTGCCCCTTCATTTTCTGTAAACCAGAACACACACAAGTAAATACAATGTTTCTTCCACTAGAACTGGAAACATGGTTGATAAGAAGGAACTACAGGAAAATGAAACTATATTTTTAAGAATCCAGCTCTTAAGAAATAATCCCTGTTATTTCTTATTTAGGGCAATTGGCTAGTTACCTTAGGCGTCTGAACACGAATGCACAGAGCCTGGGAAACAAGAATTGGAAGCCCCTGCACAGTCGCAGAGCTGTGACGTGATCGGAGTAACAGAGACTTGGTGGGAGCTCGCATGACTGGAGCATTGTCATGGGTGGGAACAAACTGTGCAGGAAGGACAGGCAGGGAGAAGAGAAGGAAGAGCTGTGCTGTAGGTAAACGGGCTGTATGATTGCTCACAGCTCCGGTCTGAAACTGGAGAGAGGCCTGTTGAAAGTCTCTGGGTTAAGGTTGGGGGGGAGAGCAGCAAGTGTGATATTGTAGTAGGGGTCTGCTATAGACCAGATGAGGTTTTCTTCAAACACCTAGCAGAAGGCTCCCGATCACAAGCCCTGGTTCTCACGCGGGATTTCAATCACTCTGACATCTGCTGGGAGGGCAATACAGCAGTGCGCAGGCAATCCAGGGACAACTTCCTGGTGCCCGTGTTGCACTGGCCAACTAGTGGCCATGCTCTTCTTGACCCGCTGGCTCACAAACAGGATGAATAGGTGGGGAAAGTAGCAGTCATTGGACAGCAGTGACCACGAGATGATTGAGTTCAGGATCCTAAGGAAAGCAAAGATGGAAAACAGCAGAGTACTGACCCCAGACTTCAGAAAAATAGACTTCAGCTTGCTCAGGGAACTCATGAGCAGGATCCCCTGGAAAGCCAGTCTGAGGAGGAGAAGAGTCCAGGAGAGCTGGCTGTACTTCAAAGAAACTAGCAAGAAACTAGAAAGACTAGCAAGTATGGCAGAAAACCAGCTTGGATTAGCAGGGAACTCTTCAGTAACCTAAATCACAAAAAGGAAGCTTGTAAGTGTAATCTTGGACAAATAACTAGGGAGGAATATAAGCATTGATTGGGCATGCAGGGATGAAGTCAGGAAGGCCAAAGTGCAATTGGAGTTGCAGCTAGCAAGGGATGTGAGGGGATAACAGGAAGGGTTTCTACAAGTATATCAGTAGCAAGAGGAGGACCAGGGAAAGTGTGGGTCCTTTACTGAATGGGGGAGGCAACCTTGTGATGGAGGATGCTGAAAAGACTTAAGTGCTCAACGCCTTCTTTGCCTCAGTCTTTACAGGCAAGGTCAGCTCCCAGAATACTGCACCGGGCAGTACAGTTTGGGGAGGAGGTGAGCAGCCAACAGTTGCAAAAGAACAGGTTAGGAACTATTTAAAAAATCTGAACACATACAAGTCCATGGGGCTGGCCAGGATGCACCCAAGAGCGCTGAAGGAGTTGGACAATATAATTGCAGAACCCCTAGCCATCATCTTGGAAAACTTATGACTATCAGAAGAGATCCTGGACGACTGGGAAAGGGCAAACATAGTGCCAATTTTTAAGAAAGAGAAAAAGGAGAATCCAGGGAACTACAGACCAGTCAGCCTCACCTCAGTCTCTGGAAAAATCATGGAATCCCCAAGGAATCCATTTCAAAACACCTAGAGAAGAAGGTGATTAGGACCAGTCAGCATTGATTCACCAGGGGCAAGTCACGCCTGACCTGACTGCCTTTTATAACGAGGCAACTGGCTCTGTGGATGTGGGGAAAGCAGTGGATGTGATATACCTTGACTTTATTAAGTCTTTTGATACCTTCTCCCACAGCATTCTTGCAAGCAAGATAAGGAAATACAGGTTGGATGAATGGACTGTAAGGTGTATAGAAAACTGGCTGGACCATTGGGCTTAATGCACAATGAACAAATGGCTCACGGTCCAGTTGGCAGCCACTATCAAGTGGAATGCCCCAGAGATGGTCTTGGGGCCAGTTTTGTTTAGTATTTTCATCAATGATCTGGAGTATGGCACACACCGCCATCTTCCTCAGAAAGTGTGCAGGTGACACCAAGCTGGGGACAGCAGTAGATACGCTAGAGGGTAGGGCTAGAATTCGGTGACCTAGACAAATTGGAGGATTGGACCAAAAGAAATCTCATGAGATTCAACAAGGACAAATGCAAAGTCCTGCACTTAGGATAGAACAATCCCATGCACCGGTACAGCTCTGCAGAAAGGACAATAAACTGAGTATGAGCCAGCATTGTCCTTGCTGCCAGGAAGGCTAATGGGATACTGGGCTATATCAGTACGTGTGTTGCCAGCAGGTCAACAGATCTGATTATTCCCCTCTATTCTGCACTGGCGAGGCCCACATGTGGAGCAGTGTTCAGTTTTGGGTCCCCCACTGCTGAAAGGATGTGGACAGTTTTGAAAGTCCAGCAGAGGGCAACAAAAAATGGTTCTGGGCCTGGGACAGATGACTTATGAGGGCAGGCTGAGGGAACTGGGCTTATTTAATTTGGAGAAGAGAAGACTGAAGGGGGGATTTAATAGCAGCTTTCAACTACTTGAATGGGGGTTCAAAAGATGATGAAGCGGGATTGTTCTCAGTGGTGGCAGGTAACAGAACAAGAAGCAATGGTCTCAAGTTGCAGCAAGGGAACTTTAGATTAGATATGAGGATGAATTTTCTCACTAGGAAGATAGTAAACACTGGAGCAGGTTTCCCAGACAGGTTGTAGAACCTCATCCTTGGATGTTTTTAAGACCCAGCTAGACAAAGCTTTGGCCGGGATGATCTAATTGGTGATGTTCCTGCTTTGAGCAAGGGGTTGGACCAGATAACCTTCTGAGGTCCCTTCTAATCCTAATTTCCTATGATCCTTGGAAAACCACAGAGGCAGAAAAATGAATACTGTCTACATCATTTTACGCCTGGACTTGAGATGATCAGTTATGATTTAGAACAAATGTTTCTGTTAAAAGGTGCCTATAAATTGCCACCATGTAACACAACTCTTTTTTATATTCTCAAATCAGATAAAAAAATAAGATACCAGTCACTGCAAGGCAAGATATCGATTACTTATAAACCTACCGTACTTTCCAAGTTTTTTTCAAATTCTTCCAGAAAACGTGTCATAGCAGGATCTCCTTCAAAATCATTAAAATGATTGTTTACCCACAATAAGACCACTCTGGTAACCTGGAGAAATAACATTGACACAAAGGTGTTTTAATAGTGGTTCCTGTTGGTGTTTTGGAGGGAGAGGATAGGGGAAGTAGTTTGTTTGGTTTAGTAATTAATATTAAGATATAAACATGACAAGATGTATATGCTATAAACTAGAGCTATCAATTAATTGTGACTAAAACATAAATCATTGTTCATGTTAATTTTTTAAATGCAATAATTGTACGCTTGATTTTGGATCCTACATTCAGTCTCCACTTTGCCACCATCACCGCAGCCTCCAGGCTGCTCTACAGGGCAGTGGTGGCAGTGCAGAGGACTGCAGGGCAGCCCAGGCATTGACTCTTGGGGGCTGCAGCAGGGTGAGGAGGGGTGTGCACAGGGCAGACACGCAGCCGCAACCTGCATATGGCCAGAAACGCAGCCCAACAGCATGTGGAGTAGCACACAGCACGTAAGTCTGTGAAGGAGAAGGGGCATGGAGGGGTGTGCAGGGTGCAGACTGAGGTCCCCAGGAGGGAGTTGGGCAGAGGCAGGGACAGGGGCTGGGGTGGTTTGTGTGATGAAACCACAGGCAACTTATACCAGAGGTGCAGGGGGGCTCGGGCCACTGTGCACTACCCCAGGGGAGGTCTGGAGGGCACATGCCTCCCGGATTAGTGCATAGGGCAGAGGCAGGTTGCCACTATGCAGTAGGCTCTGCTTTCCACTGCTGTTGCCTTGACAGCCACATGATGCCATGCTGTGCCTCCCATCACCAGGTAGGTAGGGGACCAGGAACAGCCAGTAAGCTACTCTCAGGACAAAGGCAGGAGGGTACAGAACCTGAGCATGCAGCAGGCAGCCCACCTATGGCCTGTGCACAAATTTGGGGGGCACATGCTCCCCATGCCTCCCCCCAAGGTGCGCGCAGCAATGGGAGCCCCCCACGCCCTGGATTAGCCGCCCATGGCTCTGTCCCATGGCCCGGCCCAGCCCCGGAGCACCATTTACCCCAGGCCCCTGCCCCCATACATCCCTTTCCTCGTAAAACTCTCATAATATAGTAAATCTGTTTCATGGTTTCATAGCTGGTAGGGTTGGAAGAGACCTGAGCAGATCATCAAGTCTGACCCCCTGCCATGGCAAGGAAGAGTACTGGGGCCAAATGACCCCAGTAAGGTGTTCATCTAACCTCCTCTTAAAGACCCTCAGGGTAGGAGCCAGCACCACTTCTCTCAGAAGTTGGTTCCAGGTCCTAGCCACCCTGACTGTGAAGTAGCACCTCCTGATGTCTAGTCTGAATCTACCCTCTGCCAGCTTGTGACCTTTAATCCTAGTCACTCCTGGTAGTGCTGGGGGGAACAGGGACTCCCCCAATGCCTGCTAGTCCCCCCTGACTAGTTTGTAAATGGCCACTAGGTCCCCCCTCAGCCTTCTCTTATGGAGGCTGAACAGGTTAAGGTCCCGTAGCCTCTCCTCATCGGGCCTACCCTGCTGGCCCCTGATCGTGCGAGTGTCCCTTGTCTGGACCCTCTTCATGCTGTCCACATCCCTCCTGAAGTGCGGCGCCCAGAACTGGACGCAGTACTCCAACTGCAGCCTGACCAGTGTCACATAGAGGGGGAGGATCACCTCCTTGGACTTGCTTGAGATGCATCTGAGGATGCATGACAAGGTGTGACTGGCCTTCCTGACCGCATCCCCATGTTCATTTTGGCATTAATAAGATCCTTTTCTGCCTCTGTACTGACAAGAAGGGAGTTCCCCAGCCTGTAGTTATGCTGCTGGTTCTTCCTCCCCAGGTCCAGCACCCGGCACTTGTCAGTGTTGAAACCCATCCTGTTCTCATCCGCCCACCCCTGTAACATGTCCAGATCTGACTGGAACCTATTCCTCCCTTCTAGCATGCCCACATCCTCCCACATCTTAGTGTCATCAGCAAATTTGAACAGGGTGCTTTTTATCCCCTTGTTCAAGTCGCTGATGAAGATGTTGAACAATGCAGGCCTGAAGACCGAGCCCTGGGGGACTCCACTGCCCACATCCCTCCAGGTTGAAAATGAACCATCCACCACCACTCTTGGGGTGCGGCCCTCCAGCCAGTTAGTGACCTATTTGACTGTGTAGCTGTCAACGCCACAGTCCCCTAGTTTTTTAATGGGGTAGGAGACAGTGTCAAAGGGCTTCCTGAAGTCCAGAAAGACTACGTCCATTGCTACTCCTGCGTCTAAGGATTTTGTGATCTGGTCATAGAAGGCCACCAGATTGGTCTGACAGGACCTGCCTCTAATGAATCCATGTTGGTTGCCCCTCAACATAACCTCCCCTGCTGGCTCATCATGAACATGTGCCAGGATAATTTTCTCAAAAAGCTTCCCTAGGATCAAGGTAAGACTAACTGGCCTATAGTTTCCTGGGTTCTCCTTCCTCCCTTTTTGGGAACCACAGTGGACCTTTTCCAGTCATCTGGCGCCACACCAGAGCACCACGAGTGCTCGTAAAGCCGTGCCAGGGGTCCCGCAATGACCTCTGCTAATTCCCTCAGCACTCTGGGGTGGAGATAGTCAGGACCCGCTGATTTAAAAGTGCTCAAAAATCCACATTAACAAAAGTTTAGCAAAGACAGCAATTTCACTCCTTAAAAAATTTATTTCTTCCTGTTTTATCTGCTGAGATAGCTTTTTTCCTTGCAAATCAAAAATTAAAAAGTAAATGTTGTCATATAGTGCTAAATTTCCACTTACATAAAAATAGTGTTGAAACCATGGCTCGATAAAAAGTAATTTGCATTCTTTATGCCTATGCTCTCAGTTCATTTTTAAAAGTAGCATATTGAGAGGAAACACTTCTTTTAAGTATATGCTGTTTCAGAACGTCCTGTCACTAGAGTATCAACTAATATAAAACAGAAGTTAATTTCAAAGGTTTTTTGTAGACCTGCACATTTTTACTTTTTTTAAACAAGTGATGGTGACTGTCAGAGAGAACAGCAGAAAAGTAGAAAGAATAGAAAGAAGCAGCTATATGAAACACAGCTGTAAGGCACAGGAAAAGTGTGTAATTTTAGAAACTGGCTTCTTCACTGCTCTGCTGTTTTGTTTTAGCTCAAATCTAGTATATACACGTGATAAAGTAGAACTAAAGCATTATTGCCACCTTTTAAACTAATAGGCTATAAACTAAAACCCCAGACTGCATAACTTTTTCCTATGTGAGAGTACAGTTACCTGACAGCTAGTCACACCCCATTTCCAGAAGTACTTTTATTAGTTGCCTTAATGGGTGGTACCATGGTCATAGAAAAATGCTTAATGCATTTAAAAGCTGTATTCCACAAAAAAAGTAGAAGACAGATGCAATGCATCGCCATGAAAGAAACACTGATATGCTCAAGAAATTATTTGCTAACAGAAAAGTTTGTTTATACTCAAAATACAGGACAATATAGCAAAATATTTACACCATGTGAAATTCATCAACATAGGTCTAGATCTGGATGACATGAGACTTGATGGCATTTGTATTTTAACATCAGAGACCATCTACTGTAAAGGGCTGCACAGGTGTATCAGAATTTGAAATGAAAAATTACATGCCTGCAACAACATGAAAAAATGCTTCCTGATGCTACTGAAATCATACATCATTCTTAAATAAATTATGCTTTGATTATTTTGGAACCATCACAATTTAGCAGCTCTGCAAATGAGAATGCGTTTGAGAAATTTTCAGCAAGAATATTTATCTGTAAGTCATAAACAAACCTTATCCCTGAGGCTATCTACTTTAAACCACTCCAAGAGCTTATCCCCAACTTCCAAGGGGCTTGAGAGAAATGTTCTGTATGTTAAAAGGAAGTCTTCTATGTATGTTGGATCAACGATGGAATGCTCTTCTATTAAATGTGTGATGAGTCGCTCAGGTGTTGCCTTAAAAATAAAAAAAAAATTACGGGGGTTTCAGAAAACGATGCACAGTTCCTAATTCTACTCCATGACGCTATCCAGACTTTAGATTAGATCCATGCAGTATTTTCTTTGCCTGACAAACTCTTAGAAAGGGATCAGCAAATACAGGTTACATCCAGATCTCCCGTTTCTTTCCCTTCCTGGACACTTTTGGCACCTATACGCAAGCGTGGAGGCAGCTCTGGCAAGTGGAATTTCAGTGCATAGGAACAGACTCGATCAATCAAATCTGCTGGAGCGTGGCAATTGCTGTGCTTTAGCAGTCTCCTGTGTCTCATGTATCAGCATCCCCACACTTAAAAATGGCATCAGGGGTGCTTGAACAAGTCATTTTTAAGCATGGGGACACTGATACAAGACATGGCAGTGCTTTAATTAGAGCAGCTCCAAGAGCTGCTCTAATTAAAGCACAACCCCCCCCGGAGCACTATAAAAAGTGCTCTTCATAGGAGTAGCAAGTTGCTAGAACAAATGAGTACATTTCCTAGGTTAAAAAAGCAATTAACTCCCTCTTCTAAACCAATACAACATATATAAGACAGTAGATATAAAAACAGTATAATTTTTAAACAAAATCAAAAAAAACATCTTTGCTGAACAGATCCTACTTTACTGACAATGAATGGCTAGTATATTTACATAAAAATCTAAATCCTTTAAATCAAACTGTTTTAGAATAGATAAAACTGAACATCTGTCCTGGGCTCTCACCATATTTTTAAAAAATTAAGATGCAACAGATTGACAAGAAAATTATTTAGCAAGTAAAGAAAAGTCACCTTAATAACTATGTGTCCTTTCCTGGTTCCACTGCGATCCAGCTCTCTGTGCTCCTTTACCATAACAATCTCTCCTTCTTCCTCAACTTTATGAGTGTTTTTTTCCACATGGTTGAGAATGCGCCAATAATCTTGCTGGGCTATGCATACAAACTGTGCCAGAAAAACATGGGGACACTTAACAAATCTGTAGTAGGTAATCACACCTCCATGCACCCGGACCCATGTTATACAGCACTGCTAACTTACCATTTGACATCAATCCAGTTCTGTCCTGTTTAGTTCCAGTAGATATTAAATTATGGAATACAAGTGAAATACTATAGGATAATATATTTAACAAAATGCTATACTGTACTCTTGTTGGGCACTGTAAGAAGCAGTCTTAAAAAAGAACTTACTTCTTTAAAAAGTGGAAATGTATATTCTCTATTTAACTGTACTCGCTGCATTGCAAATGCAGACAAACAGCATGACTACGGTCCTTTAACAGCCCATGACTTCAGCACAATTAGTTCCTGTTTCTCATGTGACAGCAAACAGAAAAAAAATCTGAACTATGAAAAAAAAAGGAAAATTGCAACTAACCTAAGATTAACAAAATGAAGTAGAAATTTTCTTTATTCTATTTCTAGAAAAAGGTAATTGCATTAGATGAAAACAGACTATTTTTTGAACCCTTAAAATCGTTCCAGATTTTAACCCAGGCAGACAAGGTTCCTTGGGTGAATCTGATATCTTTTATTAGACCAGCCCAAATAGTTGGAGAATAGTTATTAAGCAAATTTTCAGGTTCAAAACCCTTTGTCAGGCTAAGAAAGTTTCAGCAGCTGGTGTGTACTCTTCCTGGATGGAATGAAAAGTAAAGAAGCCCAGAGGGTTATATGCATATATAAACTTACCTGACAGTCATCTACTTTGGTTCTAACCACTCCATTCATATACTGTTTTTCCAGAGAAGGAGTAATCCCAAAACTATTTCCCATACAGAGATTTTCAGTTTTCCCATCTGGATAGCTGATCTCCACAGTGCCATTTAAAATAACATACCAAGAATCAAGCTAGAGGGAATTAAAAAAAAAAAAAAAAAAAGTGACTCTCAGCAAATTTTTGCACAGAAGATGTTCCATTATTCATGTCTCAGAAAAATTAACCCACATGGTAGAAAACGCATTGTTACTAAAATGTCATAACAGTCCTTTCTTTATAATGTATGCTGTCCATCGTCTTATACACGGCAAGTAAAGGAGGAATCAAATATAAATTTATTTCCCATTACACAATTTCCAGATGCTGATTCGTGGAGGAGTGACACTACAAAAAACGATGGGCTCCATTTTCCTATCTGACTAAACATTTTGAAACATCTGCAGGTAGTGTGATCCCTTTGACAATGAATAGGGGTCTCCTTAACTCGCAGCAAGACGAAGCAATTTTTGCAGCTTGGCTGCAGCATGAGGAGCTGATTTTGTGGGCATTTCCCCGAGGGCCCCACCTCTCACCACTGATTGGCAGAGGCATATACTGAATAACAGCAAATTGCACAAAAAGTAAATTCTATCATATAATGCATCATATTATTAGAAATCTAAATATGAACTTCAAAACTAAATGTAAATGTAATATAAATATAAATATATATATATATATATACACACACAATATAAACAGCGACATATCTTAATTTATTATTATATGTAACAGTCTACAAAAAATTAGAAATGCTAATTAACGCCAACCTTAATAGAAACACTATCGCTTCCTTGACTGGTGCATTCACTTTGTCTACATCACTAGCAGACAGTAACTCTCAATCACATGATCTATGGCTGCAGTGATTGTAGCACTGACTTTATGCTGCAGTAAGCATTGGGACGTTCTAAAACAGCATATTATATGAATAATACACTGGGGCTTTTTTAGTTGATTTCATGGGAAATCACAGCTGATGGGCTATTTCCTGGCAATCATGGGCATGCCGTTTTTCGCGGTTTCTGTGAAAACTACAAAACTATAAATGAAGTAGACCTCTAACAATAAGGCCATGTTCTTCCGCAATGTTTTTTACAATCTACCTGTCAAAACAGGACAGCTGGAGGCTCAGACATGTGGAAAGATGTAAATGACTCCAATCAATCCATAATAAACAGAAATTTCACAAGATGTCAAAAATGTGTTTTAAAAGTTTACTGCACCCAAAGAACAAGAGACCTCATTTATTTTTAATGCCAGAAATGACTTCTTCTTTTATAAGATGAAAAATAAAATTTTGAAAGGGTTTTTACCAGGTGACTAGTACTTAAACTGCTAACAGCATACTAACGTTTATCTACTATAAATACAAATTAATACCATTATATATCATGATTTTAACATGTTAAAAGTGCTGAGGATCAAGACACATGCATCATTAAGGTACATGCTATAACTTACTTCTTGTCCGTCTTCAAGTATGATGGCTCCTGCTTGTTCTACCACTTCAAATATCATAACTGAACAAAGTTCTCTTCTCACAGACATGGTCATGTTTGCAAAAGCTGGGAGCTGATGCATAAATTCCAGTAATTGCTCTGTTAGATAAAGGAAATATTGATATGAAGATTGCAAGGCCTGGGGCCTCTAAGGTACCAACCCCCTGACAGGTATATCAAACCTCAGAGTTAAACTCACTTAAAGAATTGCTCAGTGATATTTCAATCCCTATTAGTGCCTGTGGCTAAATGAGCACAGCATGCATTTTAACAGCAATAAATGGAACTGGGCTTTTCAGTCTGATTGACTATTAAAGCATCAATCTAGCTAAGCAGAGAAACACTTGAACTTTGAGCATTTAAACATTATAATGTATCCCAACTGCATGGTGATTATTAGATTGTTAATAATCGGCAACACCAAACTATTTTTTTCAAAGTGTAGGAAAATAATTACAGGAAGAGTCTAAACAGTCCTAGTCTTCACATTAGTGCTAAACAACCGCCAGCTCTAGCTTACAGCTTATAGAGCTGTCATTTTGGCTCGAATCCTCTGCAATTTAAGTCAGCCTTTCGTCCTATGAGAATATGATGCCTTCACTAGGATTCAGTAACAAATTCAGCAGTTTCACATAGTCAGAATTACTTTAGGCCCCCCTCATTACCAAACTGTAATCATCAATTTACTTAATGCAATTATCTCAGCCCTAACATTTGAAGTATCTTGCTTTCTATAACCAATATAAGAGATCAAAGAAAAATAATCTAGTTAGGTTATAAACTCTTTAGAGCAGAAAGATCTCCAAGATACACCATGAAAAGTTATGAGGCTATGGTTTAATTCATACATTTTTTTTTTAAAATGTCTATTCTCTGGATTATAATACTGAATGCCAAATCAAGATCTTTTTATTTCTCACCAATGTCATCATCCGTTTTATCTGCAGGTTCTTTTTCAAGGCACTCTCGTACAACGTCTCGCCCCAATAACGGATCTGAAGTTCTGTCAATATCTTCATCTTCCTCCTCCTCTTCGTCTTCAGAGTCCACAGGTGCTTCTGGGAGGCCTGTTAAATCTACATCTCCCATCTCACTTTCTGTAGCCTGAAGAAAAGAAATCTATCAGACAGCTGGTTCAATTCTGACACAGGTTTATTCTCTCTCAGCTTAAACCACAAAGATGAACAGGCATTTACAATAAAGTATGCTATGACAGAAAAACTAGTATTAATACTTACTGATCACATGCACAAAAACTGTTACTACACAAGGTACCACTCATGAATGGTGATCACTTCTGCTTTTAGAAAACAAAAGCAGTATACTGAATCACCAATGATAATTTACCCATTAGGATCTCTCTTAGACCTTAGATGATTTTAATCACAAAGCCACTACACTTGCAGGAAGAGACAGGTCCAGATATGTCGCCAATAAATTGGAAAAATAAGAACATGCTGCAAGTGTAACTGTACAAAATAAACAATGTTCAGTCAAGCCACTTCAAACCTAAAAATCCTACGTATGCATGCTCTATGTGAAAATCAAAGCTCCAGAACTATTTAGGCCCTCCACTGAAGCTACATAAAATAAACTTATTTCTAGAAAATTAAAAGTATATTAAAAGGTATGGTGGTGTGAGTCAATATGAGAGAGACACAGACAGACTGCAAAACCCCCACTGACTCTGAGTGAACATCAATAATATTACCAGCTAGTATTTCTTACAATGTGCTTATTTTATTGATAACAAAATTTTGACTTCCTAGGGAAACTGAACGAGGGCCAGCATTATTTTAGAAGAACTGCTATTCAACTTAAAAGAAAGTAAGAAAGTTGTGCCAGCAGCTTTGCTAGTCACTGTCTCATAGCTGGCTGGCTCTACATGTCAAGTAAAAAAAAGAGAGAGAGAGAAAGGGAATTGAGAGACGTGAGCCAGGTTATCCTGTGTTTATTACTGGCAGTGGCGTTTTTTGTTTAATCATTTAATAATTCAAGCTTTTTCTTTCCATTCCATAGCTTACTATATGGCACAAATAAAGCTGAAGCATTTTTATAATGTAGCAACACTAGGGATTATGTTAATTTTTTTAGCCAAATAAAGGAGGAAGGAAGAGAGAGGGGAGAGAGAGAAAGAACACATTTGTGTAATTCTAGCAGACCTTCTAAAGAATATTGTTCTGACCAACAGTGAAAATAACAGGCTGAAATGAAAGGTGGCCATATTCTTGACATATGTTATAATATATATTAAGCCAGGAATAAAAATCAAGTCATGTCAGGTGGAGCAGATAAAAGCAACTCAAACCTGTTTTTTTTCAGTACTAGCCAGTGCTCAGCTGGAAAGGTTTGTTTTTTTCTGTTTAATTCACTTGGAGAGGACAAAATGGTCTTTCACAATTCTTAAGAGTCTATGATAGCAGCCACAAGTCATTTGTTTTCCTTTTTACAGCTAAAAATAAAACTCCTGACAACCAAGATCAGATGTCACTTACTATCCAACAAATTTAGAGAGATGTAATACATTTTGTGCATCCATGTGCCATATAAACCTGTTCTTTTACATGGAATTTTATCCATCAACAGTAAATTTTTATTCCATGCTTTATCCATCTTATTAAAACAGTGCTGTTCAGTTTCCATATGGCCAGAAGCTACACAGCCCACAGGCTGCAGCAGGGTAGGTCAATGCCCCCTCACTGCTATAACACAGGCCCAAAACCCACCCCCCCACTGCAACCTGCACCCACCCAGGGCACCATGTGCCCCAGGCTCACCCTCAGCTCCTGTCCTGTTAAAGTGCTCACCCCCTGGGGTAGGGGCAGGAAGCAGCAGCCAAAGGTGGAGCGGGGGAGCCCAGAGTCTCTGGCTGCTGTTGCATCTGGAAGTGAGTGATGTGAGGGGATTGGAGGCTGGGCAGGAGCCCAGAGGCTGCAATGTAATCCCAAAGGCTGCCAGCTGGACAGTGCTGTATTAAAACAAACAAATCAAGAAGCCACCAAAAATAAAGTCTGGTAGCATTTAGGAAGTTGTAGAATCCCTTAGTGCTACAGAACAGCGAGAGGGAAAACTAGGATATACACAAACAGGATGTTCAACTTCTGGCCTGGAAAAGTGCGATCAAAATGAAAAAAAAAAAAAAAAATCTACTTGTGTAGTCAGCTTATTATAGTAAAAGCTACTTACTAAGATGTCAAACATTTCAAGTTGCACCATACTTAAAACTCATCCAATTTACCAGTCATGCTGGTTATTTTAGCTGTTTCAGAGCTGCTGGATACGTACTAATTAATCTTGGGTTTGTGAGTTGTGGCTGTGGAGGAATGGTTAT
Source organism: Caiman crocodilus (assembly GCA_030014935.1). Taxonomy (NCBI): domain Eukaryota; kingdom Metazoa; phylum Chordata; order Crocodylia; family Alligatoridae; genus Caiman; species Caiman crocodilus. The sequence continues at coordinate 26,022,059 of JAGPOW010003447.1, read as the reverse complement.
ACTACGATTTAAGGCGTCACCTGTTCATTCAATAAATATTGTATTTTAACACTCACTTCCAAATTCCTCCCCAGTTAGGTAGTGCACAGACAATCCCCAATATGTACGTACAGTAAAAGCGCTGTTATCCGGCATCCCCAGGATAAGGGGATGGCCAGATATGCAAAAATTCCGGTTATCTGAAACCCGCCTGCAGCAGTTGCTCTCCCTCCCGCTAGACACTGGCCGGCAGGGCTCCTTGGGATGAGGGTTATTCCCCCTACCTCCGGTGTCTGGCGGAGAGGACAGGAGGGGGCTTATTCTGCTGCTCAGACCCAGCTGTAGTCCCCTGGGGGCAGTGGAAAGAATAACCCCGCTCCCTGCCCCCTCTGTCTCAGGCGCCACGTTGGCCCCCGGTTGCAACACCAAGGGGGAAGCGCCAGGCAGACCTGGCTCAAGTCCTTGCCAGTGGGACAGGAAGAGGGGGATTTAAACCCCTCTCCGGCCAGACCCCCACCCCTGCCCGTCCCTGCTCTGGCTAGGGAGCAGGGGGATGCAGCAGAGTCCAGCCCAGAGAGCATGTCAGGACGCTGGGGCAGTCTGATTTAAGTTAAACCAGGAAGAGGTCTGGGACAGATGATGCATAAACCAGTTTGAGCCAATCAGTTAAGTCTGATACTACATTCAACCAGGTTTATCACAAACCAGTTTCGGCCATTTTCAAACTGGTTTATGCACACTGAATGTCTGTTCTGTTACAGGCTTCTGATCACTTAAACTAGTTTGCGAGTAATGTCTGTCCCTAGCTACATTGTTCATTGTTTAAAGTGTGCCTTTTCAATGTTTCTTTGAATTTGTAATGCAAAGCAAAAACTTCATCAATTTTCCCTCTGAGGACCTGGAAAAAAATGTACTTTATACATCTTCTTTCCTAGTACGTTAAAAAAAATATGTCCAAAATTTTCTCCATTCCCCATATAGCATCTTAATAGTGACAAGTGTCCCCATATTTGTTAGAATAATCTAAGACAAGCTTGAACACAATCACATCATTAGCAATAAATGACAGCTCAATGCAGCTTCGCAAACCTTCTTACTTGGATATTGTGGGGGCTGAGTACGGTCGGCAGGGCTGTGGCCAAGAGCCCAGACGACAGGTGGGTACTTTTGACTGATGGAGCAGAATTAGGCACAGACACGTATTGGTTAAATTGAGATGGCTTTACTTACACTGTCGATGTACACAGCATAGGAATTTCCATTAGAGTTGCACTGGGTAAGGGCTCTGAACAACACGAGATATTTTCGAGCATGCAGGACACGGGGTATGTTGGGACGGTCGGTGATGGGGTGTCGTTGGTGGGTGATGAGTCCGCCAAGTTTACTCCAAGATGTACGTGGAGCTCTTCAACTTGGGCGGAAACTGCTCTAGCTTTTATACGGCTAGCAAGCCAATTGCTAGTCGCCAGGTAGGAATAATTTACAACCAGCCAATGGGTGGCGCTCACTTGAACAATGCAGTTGTTAGACTTGGCAGGAACTGTTCACTGCACCGGGGTTTTTCTCACCGTACCAAGAAATTCCGTCGCACCGAGGAATTTTATTGTGCCGAGAAATTCCACTGTGCCGAGGCCTTTTGACTACTGAGTACTGACAGAGATCATGGTAGAGACCAAGGAAGTGCAATCCACTGCTTATACTATAAAAATAAGTAAACGATTTTCTTTCTTTAATTTCCCCTTCCCCTCTCACCCCCCCCCCAACGTCCTAACAAAAAACAAAAAAAAAAAGACCTCGGATAAAACCAGAAAAGTAACACCTGTGCTACTGGATTATTGCCTGCTGCGCTCCAGTAATATGTAACGTTAGCCAGAATCCTATACCTGCAGCAATACTTTTATTGCAATTATTGGATACCAGCATGGGCATCATGCTGAATTCAAATGAAACAACAGCACAGGGGAAAAGACAATGACATTGGGAAGAAAGAAAAAACAGAACTATACAAGCAAAAGTACACACAACATTTTATCAAGCAATGTTTAAATGATTTAATTACAGCTTGTCTAACAGATGGAAGGCATTTTTTCAATATCCACAGATATTTCATTAACCACCTTTCTTTAATTTCAGCCAAGAAGTTAATCATATTCTTAGTTGTTGGCTATGGAAGTCTGGATTTGAACAGCATGATGTGTCACTGAAACGTACATGGCAATGAATATGAAAAGAGCTTTAAGGGCAGGTGTTTCATTCCAGCATGGCAAATTTCAGAGAAAAATAACTATGCTGCCTCTACCTCCCACCCCTGCCACCTACCCCAAGCACAACTGCAGGTCAATGGACTGGTTAGCTGATTGATAGGATGGGGAGGATGGCTAGGGGTCATTTCCCTATGGCTTGACCCATCCCTGGGACACTTTGCATGAAGCCAGCCATGCACACACTAAAGGCCCCAGTCTATGCAGTAGGACTGTGCAAAGCTTCGGGGGGCTCCTCAGCACGCTCAGCAGTAGACCCAGAAGTGGACCAGAAGCACTTCCGGTCCACTTCCGCATCTGCTGGGAAGAGCATTGCCACTGCCCCCCTCTTCCCCTGGGCTCAGTGTCTGGTGCCTCCTGGGCCTGGGGGGGACGGGACACACCTGGGCTCCCCCCACAGCTGATCGCCAAGCCAGGGGGGGGACAAAGGGGAGGCCTCTGTGGACTCCCTGGCAGAGCTGGGAGCGGACCAGAAATACTTCTGGTCCACTTCCGGGTTCGCTGCTGAGCACATGAAGGGCCCCCCATGCTCCTGTGGGATGCTCCATCCAGCCCAGCATCACATCGTTCACAAGTCATGCTGGTACCTCGAGGCATGTACAAAAAAAAATGTAAAGCTGTGTCTGAATCGCAGATTTTCCGAATAAGCATCAAATCTTCAGCTTCAGATTGAGCTGAATTAAATCAGGCATAGCGATCTGAATCAATTAATCAAATCACTGTCCCCAATTTGGGCCGAATCTGAATCGAATAGAGCCTGCTTCACATATCCTTACTATGCAGGGATGGGAGAACAGAGCAGCATGCCCCAATGCCTGCCCACCCCCTGCATTCCCACTGATCATTCTCCCACAGTTGTCCATCCTTAGGGCAAGGCTCCATACCCTTGCATTGACCCAGGGTGACTCAGGTCTGTCCACTGGTAGGGGCATTGGCAGAACCTGCAGGCGCTCCGAAGGGCTGATGCCCTGAGTGGCTCTCAGGGAGCCAGTACTCCTTCCCTCCCCACCTTCCCCTTGGGAGGGGAGGAAAGAGAGCAGAGGACTGTGGGACACTGGACATCCTTACCACCAAAAAGCAGCATACAGCTGTACAAGTTGGTGCAGGAGAGATTTTCTGCAAAAAAAACCCAAGAGCACTCCCAAGCATAAAGAGCCAGTTGTCTTCCATAAAAAAATCCCTTGAACAGATCTATGCTCTCTGTTTTTTGTGCCAGGAGCAAGATACTTCTCTTGGCACAAATGAAGTGAGTGTCTATAGCCAAAACGTATATCTTTTCTATGGAGAAAATACACTATATAGAATCATAGAAAATGAGGGTTGGAAGGGACCTCAGGAGGTCACATTTAGTCCACCCCCCTGCTCAAAGCAGGACCATCCTCAACTAGATCATCCCAAACAAGGCTTTGCCTAGCTGGGTATTAAAAACCTCCACGGATGGAGATTCAACAGCCTCTCTGTTTCAGTGTTTTACTACCCTCTTCTAGAGAGAAAATTCTTCCCAGTATCTAACCTAAACTTCCCTTGCTGCAACTTGAGACCATTGTTCCTTGGCCTGTCATCTGCCACCACTGAGAATAGTCCAGCTCCATCCTTTTTCAAGGTAGATGAAGGCTGCTATTAAATCCCCTCACAGTTTCCTCTTCTCTAAATGAATAAGGCCAGTTCCCTCAGTCTTTCCTCACAAGTCATGTCCCCAGCCCTCTCACCATTTTTGTTGCTTTCTGCTGAACTCACTCTCCAATTTGTCCACCCCCTTTCTGTAGTGGCAGGCTCAAAACTGAACACAGTACTCCAGATGTAGCCTCACCAATGCTGAATAGAGGGGAATAATCACTTCTCTGCACTTGCTGGAAACACACCTACCAGTGAAGCCCAGTATGCTGTTGGCCTTTTTGGCAACACGGGCAATTCAGCTTATTGTCCATTGTAACCCCCAGGCCCTTTTCTGCCCAGCTGCTGCCCAGCCAGTCAGCCCCCGGCCTGAAACAGGGCATGGGATTGTTCTGTCCTAAGTGCAGGACTTCAAGCTTGTCCAAAAGGAATCTCATGAGGTTCAACAAGGACTGATCCTCCAATTTATTTAGGTCTCTCTAAATCCCACCCTCCAGCATATCTACTATTCCCCTCAGCTTGATGTCATTAGCAAACTTGCTGAGGGTGCACTCTGTGCCATCTTCCAGGTCATTGATGAAGACATTGAATAAAACCGGCCCCAGGACTGACCCCTGGGGCACTCCCCTTGGTACTGACTGCCACCTAGACATCAAGCCAATGATTACTACCCTTTGAGCCTGATGTTCTAGCCACTTTTCTATCTACCTGACCATCCATTCATCCAGCCCATACTTACTTAGCTTGTCTGTGAAAACATTGCGAGAGACCATACCAAAGGCCTTGCTGAAATCAAAGTATGCCACGTGGCCAGTGGCTCTGCAATCTCATCAGCCAACTCCCTCCGAAGCCTCAGATGCATCCCCATGTGGCCACATGGACTTGTATGTGTCCATCTCTTCTAAACAATCCCTAACCTGTTCTTTCACCGGTGAGGGCTGCTCACCTCCTCCCCAAACTGTACTGCCCGGTGCAGCATTCTGGGAGCTGACCTTGCCTGTAAAGACTGAGGTGAAGAAGGCATTGAGCACTTCAGTCTTTTCAGCATCCTCCCCCATTCAGTAAAGGATCCACACTTTCCCTGATCCTCCTCTTGCTACTGATATACTTGTAGAAACCCTTCTCGTTACCCCCTCACATTCCTTGCTAGCTGCAACTCCAGCTGCGCTTGGGTCTTCCCGACTTCAACCCAGCATGCCCAAGCAATGCTCTTATACTCCTCCCTAGTTATCTGTCCAAATTTTTACTTCTTATATGCTTCCTTTTTGTGACTTAATTTACTGAAGATTTCCCTGCTAAGCCGAGTTGGTCTTCTGCCATACTTGCTAGTCTGCCAGCACATTAGGGTGGTTTGTTTCTAAACTTTCAGCAACGCTTCTTTAAAGTACAGCCAGCTCTATGGTGGACGATTCTACCCCTCAAACTGGCCTCCCAGGGGATCCTGCCCATGAGCTCCCTGAGTAAGTCAAAGTCTGCTTCTCTGAAGTCCACGGTCCTTACTCTGCTTCTCTCCATCCTTTCTTTCCTCAGGATCCTGAACTCAATCATCTTGCGGTCACTGCTGCCCAACTTGCCATCCACTTACTACATCCCCCACCAATTCTTCTCTGTTCGTGAGCACGAGGTCAAGAAGAGCATGGCCTCTAGTTGCCTACTCCAGCACTTGCACCAAGAAGTTGTCCCCAACTCCCAAAAAACTGAAAACACTGACTTTGAAATAAATGTTCCTGTAGTAATTTGCAGATAGGCAAATTAATTTGGGTAGCTAGACTTAGCTTATAGTTTTAGCTATATTTAGTAAACTATTATATGAGTAAATAAGCACAGCGAAAAAAAGCCCCTCACCTTACATTTTCATATAAGAAAACCTTATTAAATACCCTGCCTAGATTCAAACTGCTTGTGCTCAGTAACAGAAACCAGCTATGAAGCTGATTAAATGCAGGCAACACAGAGTATAACTAGAAAACATGGTCCATGTCGCACAAATATCACAAGGATATGTTAGTGCAGCCCATCTGAATAAGATCTATAGTGTCCATTATCCTCAGTCCCCTCCAGTGCAGACTCTTTTTCAATTCACAGTGAATCACTACACTGAATACATTTTGACTTCCTCTTCACTCCCACAGCTGAGTTGTACCTGCTTTTCCGATTTCCAGTGATTCCTGTTTCTTCTCCAGTCTCAAATGTCTGGCAAGCATCACCAAATGTCTGTATAAACGAGAGGCTCTCCCCCTCTCTTCAACCCATTGCATGTGATTGATGTGGTCCTGCCCTCCATGAGCTAGACCAGACCAGGCAGCCCTATGCCTCATTAGCATGTAAATTTTTGGAGGATCTCAAGACTCGTGACAAGAACACCTAGTTCTAATCATGAGTTGGGGGCTAATTAGCACATGGATCCTTTGTGGGGTGAGGGGTGGTACCTCAAATATACTTACATGCTGAATGGTGCTGGGCTGTGGGGTCACCATGGCTTAAAATGCTGTTGATCCTGCTGGGGCCCAGCCCAATGAGCTGTACAATACATCATGAGTCTTTTGGCTTTGGACTAGTATCATGCATACTTTGTACTTCATCTAAGTACATACAAAAGTACTGCTCAGAAATGTGCTCATCAACTGCCCGAGTTAAAACTTGTAGCAGTTTGTAAAAAAGGAAAAATGCACCAATTCTGGATAACCTAAGTCTATAGGTAGCCAGAATAATTTGCCTATAAGCAAGTTACTACAGATGCATTTATTTCGAAGTCGGTGTTTTCAAATTTGCCTCTCACTTCAACGTGTTCAAGGAAAGCAGGGTCTGGCAATAAGATGGTATTATCACCAGAAAAAATTGGAGAGACAGAGGGCAAGGGTACCACCTGAGCCCCCTAGATTTAATTTTCCCTGCTGTAGCAATGGGAGGGGGACAAATTTAAGGCAAGTCTCCAATAATCAGAGTCTATACCTGGAAAATTATAACATATTTATACATGTTCCATATATAAATCTAATTATTGTGGGAGTTGTCTTCTACTTGAGTAAATAAAAAAAACAGAGATTGTACCATCTCTCTTATCTACCCAATTCTGTAATATAATGTATAAAATATATTTGCATGTTGATAACATCATAAAATCACAAATAAAAATCACTGAAACATCTCAATAGTGCATGAAAAATGCTAACATTTTTCTTACCAGATCACTGAAAAAAATTAAACATACTCACTGCCCCCAGGGATGTGGATGTACAATTGCTAATAAGAAAAATAATTTAACTATTATACTCCTCCGTTTCCATGAATGAACATCAGTCTATTTAAATTTTATTTCAGGAGGTGAGGACTCTAGCCACAAGGTATTTCTAGCTCGCTAAGCCATTCTTGTAAAGTTATGGTAAGTCTGGGTAAAATGGACAGATGACGACAAACTCGAATTCTAAAGAAAAGAATCCAGTGAGATTATGAAGATCTTTCATGATTAAGTTCTTTTACCTTTCGTGACTATGTTCTTCTGTTCAAACAGAATTTAAAGTTATCATTGGTGCAAAACTCATCTTTTTCAGTCCCAAAGCCTATAAAACAGGTTAGGGGTTGAAAAGAGGATGAGAATACACACCTAACGCAAATTATATTATTTCAGGTAGGAACAGCGTTTTTCTTCCGGAAACTGCTCCGCTTTATAGAATAAAACTAATACCATGGCCCATGCCACAGAATTATAGTCCTTGCAGGTCTGTGTTCCACTGGTATAAGCAAATGATGCTATTGAAGATCTCTGTAGATAGACAAATAGATAGACAGACTAAAGCCCAGATCATCTTCAGACAATTATTTCTTTCCTTGTCTCAAATTCAAGATGTTTATCAAGGTGGGACCCCTGACTAAGTGAGGGTAAGCTGATAGGAGAGGTATAGGGTCAAAGTCTGAAACTCAAAATAATAAAAACTAGACAGCATACATTGGTAATTATTTTAGAACAGTGAACTTTCATTTGAAGAATTTAAAGAATAATATTTTTATCAAGTTCCTGTCATCACAACAATAATCTGTGATATTATACTCCTGCAGCGAACTGTCATTATCAACCATATTAAAATGTTATGTTAAATGCTGATCTCTAATGTCTTGATAAATCAAGCAACATTGTTTTGTATGCCCTCAATCTATAGGGTTTTACCCAAATTATTAACCACAATCAACCATTGTTGGCATAAATATCAAAGAAATAAGGCTTGAAATAAATACAAGTACGTCCTTCACACAAGAAAAATTAGGTATAGGGTTAAATGCATTATATATTACATCATTTTATTGGCTTACATAGCTCACATTAACTGCTTTGGAAGTAAGCCCAAGTAAAAATTGTGCTGGAAAATCTCAGCAGTATCTGAGACAAACAGTACAGTATCTAATTCAAGGACTTTTTAGCCTTTCTTCATCTTCATTAGCATTTTCAGTCAAAATGAACCTGACGCCCAGTTTCATAAACTAAAACTTAAATAGAGATTAGATATATAGGTTCTAATTTTGTGTAGAATTAAGTTTTGTCATGGTTTAGGGTGGAGTTTTTGCTGTTAAACTTTATTTAGGGCATGATTAGCAAACACTTGCAAGCTTGCTTTCTGTGTGGAAAAGAACTAAGTGCCAGTTTGTATTCAGCTACTTCAAGGATGCAACAGATGGCTCTCAAACCTTCTTCCAAGGACCATTTGCAGATGGTCCACAAAATGTTGGCAGGTCAAATGATACTGGGAGAAACATGAGGAACTATACACAGCATTCACACAGATATGTATAGAAGCTGCTCTACCTCCCTCAAGAATAATACCCCAAGTGATTTTACCAAGGATCACTAACACTACCAACTTTTACATTCAACAACAAATTTAGTGTTAAAATCATTAAGATAATTTTTCCCCCCCAACAAACAGAATTTACATAGTCTGTAAGTATATTTACATAATAAATGCGCAATTACCTACTTTTTGGAGCATAAAATGGCAACAATAAATCGCCATCCCTTATAAACAGCACCATGTAAATATATTCTCTGGTCCTCAGATCCTGTACACAAATAACGTGTAGCAGGATTGGGTCTTTAACAAAAGCAAAGACCTCCCCACCCATGAACTAATTAGCATTCACCTAGGGCAAAAAGTCCTGAATAAAATAAAATTATTTCAGATGGTGAATTTACCTTTTTCAATGCTCCATTTTAAGACGTACACTTATCATTCTAGTACTACACACATTGTGTATTAACAAGTATAAACAGCATGCCAACAAAACTGCATCTGCAGCAAAGTTGGACCACATGGATAGTCTCAAAGACTTGAGATCTAAATTGTTTAGCATTTGAATCATACTAATATATAATCTGTAAGAGATAATACAAACAAGTGTCATAAATTAGCACCCCACCCATCAACCTAATTTGCCTTAAAATGTTCTCCTTGGGTCATAGAGCTGTTGGAGCTATGATGGTCCATGACGGTCCAGGGAATACATGACAAGAAAGGGAGGGGGTGTTAGTACAGTAATACCTTTTATTGGGCCAACTATTGTTGGAAAAGAGATTAGTTTCTCTGCGAACTACCAATGTTACCATCTTTCCTAATTATATAGTTGGTCTAATAAAAGTTATTACCAAATGAACCTCGAGTCTCAAAAACATTCACAATTTAAATTTAACTTGTCTGAGCAAAAACCAGATGGCATATGTGAAAGGCTAAAAACAGTTGTTGTTTTTTTTTTACTATTGTGGATGAACACAATTATTTAACATGCAATAAGTGATGAGAATAATGCCCAAGTCCAAGCTTCACATTATTTATTTAGAAACAATGTTATTTTTACTTAAACTAAAGAAATAAAAAGATGGCCTTGTGCAGACAATGACTTTAATTTGCAATGGTTACTAGACCGGCAGAGTCCTCTTATATTCTGATTTCTTTACGGAAAACACAGAGTTATCAGTTTATTACAATGAACTTTTGGAACTTCTAATTCCTGTAAGGTAGTAGAATTCCAAAAGGAGCTTAAACTTTCATACAGACAAATATATTTCAAAGTCATTTTAATTAAAATCGAAACTTGATTAGACTGAAATTTATAATCCAAGCCAGAGCTCTCCAGCTGGTGGCCAACTGGAGTGGTTAAATTATGGTTGACCGGACTTGTTAGCATGGCTGTCAGAAACACTGCATTGGTGCAGCTCTGGAACTTAGGCCGTTAATGACACCACCACTCACCCCATCTCTCTCCCACCCCACCCCAACCCAACCTTGTCACTGTATTTGGGATCTTTGCTCACTGCTGGCAACTAAAATTGGTAGCTAGGGAAAAGGGCAGGGGGAAAAGAAGAGGGCAAGTGACGGTAGGTTTCATGCCCTGGGTGCAGAGCTGTGTCAGGACTACATGTCCCGCAACCACAACCACAAGCCACTGACCTGTTGCCAGAGGTGGGTCATCTTGTCCAAGTCAAGTAAGTTGGACACCCTGATCTAATCCAACAGTCTCCAAAATCACAGCTTCCAGACAATATGTTGCCTATGAATCCCATCAACAGGGCTTGAACCAAAGGAAATTTAAAAGTTATAACCAAGGGTGAGTAGGAGAAGCAAGATGTGACATCACTTACAAAACATTATTTGCTCATTAATGTTGCTAATAGGCCAGTGAAAGATGGGGACCACCAGTCAACCAGATGTTGTCTTATAAGAAGAAAATGAACCCTCAGTTGCCACCCCTACATAGCAGAGATATTTAAGTTGAAATGAAAACAGCAGGCATGCCACTGCAATGAGAAGCCAACAAAGGAAATGCAAGTTAACAGCCAACTCTATTCTCAGAGGCTGCCAAAATCTGTGACAAAAATGGAGCATTACAGCAAACCTACAGTCCAAAGCAGCAGGCTGGAACTCAGTAATGTTTAAGCTATTAAAAATGTTATAGTTTATGGATAGTAAAAGCACAAAAGGTATTACAAGCATAATAAGTTCTTGATTGCATCCCTTCAACAAACTAAACTACAACGTAGTTAAGGTTGAAAATATGGATGATATACTGCAATTATATCCATGGTAGATATGTGTAAAATTCGTTTAAATGTATAGCAAAATGCCAGTCACAATTTTTTGGCTACTGCTAATGTTATAACTAATATCGGTAATCTGCATATTGGTTAAGTGCATATGCCATCAAAGAGCAAAAGAAATCTTTGGCTCTGCTGCCTACTTTGAAATATAATTGTACTCGGCTTAACTGTGTAACCTGGGAGATTTACTAGCACGGGCCAATTTCAAGGCTTCTAACAGCAGCCCTGAACTGATTAGACCCTGTCAATTTGAAGGCTACTATTAAAGGCACAAGACATTCCGAGTATCAAAGTAAGGCACCTTTTGACTCAATTAATTGCAATTTTAAAATGATAATATGAATTGGAAGCACTACTGGTCAACAGTTCTCATTGCCTACTGTTCGCACACACCTACTACAATTATGACCAGCAAGGAAGGCAGTGCTAGTTCTTAATATAGAGACATAAAACCCTTCTTAAACAACCATCTTTTCCTTAGTGCCCCCCCTTGCTCCCCTCCCTCATATAATATGGTTCAACTAGGTTTTCCTTGCATTTTGCCTATGGACTGCCTTTCCTTCAGGATGTTTGTCACAGCTCACTGTTGCTGTCTGCAGCAGTTATACATCCTTCCTGTTTGAGTTGTTACATGACTATTTAACTACCCTCTTTTCCGTCTAAATTGCCTCATTTTCTGAAAAGCACCCAGGTGCATTTGCAGCAATTGGTGCAAAACAAGTCAATAAAATAAAATGTTAAAACCTCCAATTTTATAAAAAGTAAATGCATTTAAATTAATTTCTTTCTGACTCAAAGAAAAGGACCACCTGTTTTCTTGTTACCAAAAGTGCAGGTCTGCAACATTTCAAACACATTTCAAACACCACTGCTTCTGTAATATGCCAAACCAATCAGAAGTTACAATGTATAGAGTTGGGGACAAAAGCATGGACAGCTCCAAGGACAGACAGTAGCAGTGACAGGGAAGAAAGAAATCTTAAACTACCTATTTTAATTTGTTTGTGCAATCAAGTAAGGGCTTAACCATTGCATATTCACAGCAGTTCTTACAGGAGAGCAATAATCTCCTGCTGATCTACCAGTCAGAGAAATGTGCTTTTCCTGTTTAACATCCTGGACAGAGGAATGGCTCGGATAAGTGAAAATTTCAACACCCTCACCTACCTGTTTGTAAAACATATAAAAATATTAGTTTACTACTTTTTACTCTCCAACATCTCACCACCCATGTCTAGCGTTACCAGTGCAGCAGTCACCGAGGAGAAATTACTGAATGTTAAGGCTCTGTAAACTCAAAATGTTCCATTTCATGCATACTACACATGAATCATAAAAGCTTTATGTTCATACCACCAATCTTCTTCTGCTGTCATTTTTAGATTTGCTGTTAAGGTCAAAATGTTACCTATACTGTATGTCAAAACAATTTAGCATTCAAAAGAAACTCAACTGACTGCCAAGGCCCAGTACTACTGGTATTTTCCACAACACTTTAACATTTTATGTTATCAAAATGTCTTTCCTCCAGAGTTAATTCAACTAATGAACTATTTTTAAAAGAAAATACATTTCAGAACTGAACAGTTTAACACTTAGAGAGAGCCCCACTGTTACAGAATTAAAACTATGCTACACAATATTGTACTATGCCGGTGCGGGTCTGGGACGAAGAGAAGGGATGCACTGGTGCAGTTGCACCACACTTTGATTCCTGCTTCACCCAAAGTTTAAAATCAACTGCCTGAAGGGGCAGCAGCATTTCTGATCTCACAGCACTGAGTCAACTAAATTTGTGGATCATTTTAATCTACCCAATTCCTTCTAAACTCTTCCTCTGCAGGTATTAATGTATTTATCTCCCTTTTAATTGTCTTGATGTTCTACTAATCAAACTAGCTTTTTTCCTGAAATTCTGCTGTAGGTTACCTGCTCCTATTTCACAGCCCTAAAGACTCATTCCAATACCGTTATATTTGTTTATACTTCAATCTTAAACTGAAGAATACAGCCCTAGGCCCCTAGCATATTAGTAAATCTTTTAGTTTATTTTTACCTGGAGATAAGAGTGGAACTCAGCCTGCAAGGGAAAAGCCATGATTTCCCCTTTAAAAGAGAATTCATTTTTAAAGTTTGTTCACGACCCTTTCATATATTCTTACGATCCACTTCTGGGTCACGACCATGGGTTGAAAAAGAGAGAAACACTGCCACAGGGGACACGTGCAATCAGATCCTTAAGAGATTTCTAAGATAAATGACTTGTCTCTCGTCAGCATTGGGGCCTTAAGACCAGAGGATCTTTGGAAGGGATAATGTAGATCTAGAATATACTACGTTCAATAGGGCAAGCAAGTGAAAATCTGCCAAGAGTGAAATAAATCTCTTGGATAAAAAACAAAACAAAAAAACAAAACAGAACATGACGTTAATCCGCATATATAAGTCACCAGTATTCAAAGGGAGAATATACAAGTGCCTGAAATCTAATGGGACCTGGTTGGTTGACATTGCATATTGGAGATGGATCCTAAGAGTAGAAGAATTTGCACCTGGAGACAAGCAAAGGGAGGTCAAATTGCTCTTATAGACTTGCCTGAAGTGAAGCCAACTTTGCATTTCGTGAGTCTGTACCAAGAGCTTCCAAACTACAACCAACTATTATGACCTAAAATATTTACAAGTATTAAAAACATATTATATGCATCATATTCACCTTCTATTCATACCAAAGAATAATGAACTGTAAAATCTTCTATGTGCATAGTCCTAGTTATACTGCACTTACTTAAATGCGTTGCCTGGAAATGAAATGTTTCCATAAAGCTGCCCTATAAATAACTGACATTACAGTTATTAAAAATGATATCTTATTGAGGCGGCAAAATGTGGAATGCTACAAGTGTTCACTGCCTGTAAAAATCAGCAAAACAAACTTCTGCAGTTTTACCTGATATATATCAGACAAGCTGCTGCTCCCAGAGTCACTGGCAATGCTACATCCAGACTGGCTGGAAGGGACATGAGTCACCTGTGGATGTGGATTGTCTGCAATCTGCATCTTGGTAAGATCTGCTGGAAGCTGTAGAGAGAAGGAAAGCAAACATGTGTCAATCTGATTTGAACACAAGTTACTGCATAAAGCTTTTTTTTTTTTTTTTTAATGTCTGCATCAGACTTATTTTATAAGCCAGATCTGGAGAAAACATTAGCTTGCATAAAAGCTTGCCCCAACCATAAATGTTATATGAGTTTCTAGATACATTTCGCATATTTTTGTGTGGCTTCATTTTTTTTTAAATGAGGTAAACAGTTGCATTGTATTATTTATTATTATTTTATTACAGCAATGTGCAGGTGTCTGTTCAAGGATCAGGACCACATGTGAATATAAAACAAGTTGTTCCTGCCACAAACAGCTTACAAATGAGACTGAAATATCCCTTTGATATTATTATAGGTATATTTTTGCTTACACAAAGTGATAGGAACTGCCATGGATATACTATCTGTTAAATCTGTACGATGAATGTATCTGTCTTTGTATTTACTACTTATCTAAGCTGTTTATCAACTGGATTCATCTCCTAAATTCTGAAACAAAGGAAGCTTGCTAGTCAATAACAGCTATGACATTCCAGCACCCTAACACCACTATTTTACACAAGGATCACTGGATTTTTCCAGTTTTATTACATTTTCATCTAAAAAAGGTGACTATGAATTAACTTGCCTGAGTAGAACTATAACATTATTTTCAGATATAATTGGAAATGGAGATATTTTGTCCTTTTGAAAAAAACTGGGGAAAAAATATTTTCAAGAGAAGACGTGAAACAGTGCACTTGTTCCAAGGATGTGGAAACTTTCAACTCTGAAGAGTGTTTAATAACCAAAGTTTACAGTCTCAGTAAATATTCCATTTTCATGATTTGAGAACGGTAAGAAGGTCAAAACACTCAGCTGACAAAATTCAATATACTGGCCAAAAGGTACACCGGGTATCTGTCAGCACATTCACTGAAGAGCTGACATATTCTGTGAAATGACCTCTTACACAACAAAAACGAGAGAAAAAAGGCAAAGCAAAAGACAGCTCAGATTTAACTGAAGCACTGTAACAAGTACTAAGCATTTCTTATTGCCTTAGTACAGGATCAGGACCAGATTGCAGGGCTCCAGAAGCATCACCAGCAGTGGGGCAAGTGGCACCAGCACAGCGTTTGCACACCCATTGCTCAACCCCTACCACTGATACACCCCCCAACACAGCTCCATACCCCACAATTCAGTGGCTGGCCCCACCTCTAAATTCCCAGCACTGATAGGAGTCCCAGATGAAATGGCTCCACAGTCTGCTTGTCTAACGCCCCTGCCTTACTGAATATTTTTATCTTCTAAAAATGTGGTTTTATACAACCTTCTATCATATACTGCAAGATACCATCACAGCCTCCAGTTATTAGATTAGTGGGTGTAAATCAAAGTTACTACATTGTCATTCTTCAAATCCTTCCATTAAACCAGGATGTCTATGAACACAATGAAGGCACAACTCGTATACTACAGCAACCAATGCTGGTGACAAAGGTACAGTTTCCATTGCTAGTCCTTTCAGAAATGACTTGAATCAATTTTGGTGCATTCTCTCCAGCCCTCCATCTTCTGTTCTAGGCTGGACAGCAGTAACGTATGGTCAACACTATCAAATGCCACAAAAAGGAGCCAGAGCCTCTAAAGCTATTACTGTTCCATGTCTATTATTTAATAAATGAGTTGGTTGCACTAAACATTTCTTGTTTTGATAGACTCTTATGGTAGAAAGATAAAGAATTTTGCTGGAGCAAGCAATGTCTCTCAAAATGAACCCCCCACTCCCCACCAACACCTAATGTATGATGACTGCATAGTTAAGAATTTTATATGAAACACCCTTTACAAACTGAGGGGATATTTTTAAGGGTAACACCAGTCAAAAATGTTATAGAACAGAAATTCATTACCACTGTTAGCACCTGCATTTATTCTTACTGCTTACAAAACACACGAACAAATTTGCAATGTTCAAGCTGAACTTTGTGATGTTTGCTATAAAAGTAATTTGATGCAGGGTATTATGTATAAAAAAAATAGACTAAGATTTCCAAAGTCGAAAGAGGTATAAGCTTTATTTGAGACAAGTGACCTTTAAGTGCTGCCTGCCACTCTAGCAAATTGCCTATAATAAATCTCAGCGTCTGTCTTCTATATGTCATCTTTATCACCCAAACTGATTGTTCCTCCTTTCAGAGCTCACTGAGCTGCAATACACTGATATGATGCTTTTGTAACAACATGACAGTTAGTGGCTGTGAGAATGACTTGCAGGATCTGGTAATAAAGTTACTAAAAGTGCTTTAAAATAGTCTGAAGTACTCTGAACTACTTTCACTCATTATCTATAACATAGTCAACTACGACATTGAGAGCGGAACCATGATGGTGAATACGTTACCCAGACTGTGCACTGCCAAAAAAGAAACTCAGACCTGAGTTTTACATAAATAATGACCACTTCCAAGCCTCTATTGCATACATGTTATTGACAGTACATATATAAAACTTCTCTTCTGGCCTAAATCTTAGCTAGATCTGTGCCTAGCTATCTATGAATACATGTGAAATCCTGGATACTTTTGCATTTACATAGTAGAAGCACATACAAAACTAGGACATACATTTTGTTTTGGCTGAAGTCAACTTTTTTGCAAGAAATACCACAATCTGATATTAAATAATGCAAATAGATTTCATTGCCTGAAATATGAGAAAGCTTAACTTTCTAAAACATGTATTACCTATTACCTGTTCTATCAAAAGGACATTAAAATTAGCAAGAAACTGTGAAAATGTGGCTGCAAATTTGCATGCATAGGAAGACATTTAAAAGCAGGTAGCTGTGGGAACCATAATTTCTCACACATTGCATAGGTCAATGATTGCAAAGCACACTTGATTTGCAGTATCACTAAACAGTTTGGTAACCTAACAATACAGAAATAAAAAGCATTTTTTCTTAGAATATCTGTCCTAGTGGCAGAGGCCTGCTGCTTTGCCATACAAACCTAGAAATGACAGCAGTCTGGACTTCACCCGAATACATGTAAATGAGGTATTCCAAAAGGTGGCACACATGGTCCCCAGGAATAAAAACTGACATTGTGTGCCATTCTCTAGGCCAAAAGCTGAAGGCTGCTAATAAAGCAATAAGGCAGAGGTGGAGGGTGAGAAATTAGAGTACAAAGCAAATTTGAATGGGAGGGTAGAGAACATGTCACGCACGAAATGCTAAACACTACAACTTTGAAAATACCTCCTGAAAAGTAGAACTCCATGGAGCTTGCTAGGGATTTGGCTTCTGCTATTCATTTTACATAGAAAGCCATCATCCCATACTACAGAAATGGGCAGTGGTACTGCTGTTTTTTATACTGACATGGAGAGCACCTCCTGCCCCTGTGGGCTTGAAATAGCGAACCAGAATCATGGGAAAAGATTCTAAAAGCTGCAAAACTGGCTGAGAAAAAAGATGATTGAGGACACTTTCATAAAATCTGCCAGAGAATATGCTGGAATAAAGAGAGGAGAATTTGTTTCCTCCTCAATTAATCTGTGCCCCTCTTAATGGGTACCAATATTTTGGTGCTTTAAAATAGGATTATTTTCAGAGCTCAGGTCACAAGTAGCTTCAAATGTTTTACTTCTGATTAGAAGAACAATTTTGCATTTTAATCATAATATTTTCCATCACTGCAGCAAGACTTGGATCCTTGTGAAACCGTGTTCAAAGGGTGGGAGTGGAATGTTTTATATATCTATCAGGGAGTAAACCCAGCTATTACTATGTGTGTAATGAACCATTCCTCCAGCTGCTTAATTGCTCAAGTTAGGAGAAATCAGAAATTATAGCACACCACTCTTGATGAAAACAAAGCTACCCATGAAAGGTTAATTTATTTATGGAAGTCATACAAGCTGAGTATTTCCTCCTAAAATTCTCCGTACTTACATATAAGTTAATTTAGTGTGACTATAATTACAAGTTACATACAAGTTAATTTAGTGTGACTAGCACCACCTAGACCTAAAGTGCAAGCAAGCTGCATCAAGATGGGCTTCCACAGCAATGACCAGCTAATGCTGCTAAGTAAATTGCAGTCTACACTGAGGTTTTAAAGTAAGATAAAAACAGTTTGTTGTAAAATATGCAGAGCCTAACCCCCTTCCCCTCACATACACATGCATGTGCATTCACTTGCCCCTTCCACCGAAAACTATGGGGAAACCCATTTGCAACTAGAAGCAGTATCCCTTCCCCCCCATTATTAGGGTGCTGGGGTATCACTAGGTGGATGACCCATTAAGATTGTGTCCCCATTCGCATCTAGCTCCATCCTTTAGAGCCAAGTAAGAAGGAAACGGGGAAGGGAATCGCTCAATTGTACTCTGACCACTGAAGGAATAAAAACCCCAACCAGGGAGACCTGTAGCAGAGGGGTAGCAGAAGACTGAAAACATAACTGACAAGGTCAAAAGAGAGAGGTGGTGACAAAGTACTTGAGTTATGAAGGGCATTTCGGGTGCAATAAATATATGAGACTATGGACAGGCCTGACTCTTGCTGTCCAGGCAGGAGAATCAGACAGCAACATTGCCCTTATCCCCTGCACCCATTTCCCACATGCCCCTCCTACTCTCAATTAAATCTTACACTCTTGTGGTGTACCCAGAAGCTAAATGTAAAATGCCTAAGGTTGGAGAGGAATCTAAACATTGACAAGGAAGCAAACAATACTGTGTAAAGTGTATATAAATGTTATAAATTGTTACTAGTGGGTTGAATGGGGTGGGTTGTGTGTATACATCCATAAAACAGAAGTTCACAAACAGATCATGGCACCTGCAACCCACTATGAATTATGAGTGAACACAAAATACAAGAACAAAAGTATCTTGAGAAATAAAGTTTTCTTCCATACTGTATAACAGGCCCTACCTGACAAGAGAGATGTGAGGTCTTGAAGTTTGCGCATATATTCTTGCAGCTTTGAAGGCAAAAATAGTGAAAAACGCTAACTGCTAAACAAGAGTGAATGGGGGAAGTTCATAAGAAAAGAACCCACAGAAAAAAAGCAACACTTTATTAGTAATATACTGCAGGAACTTACCTGCTGAACAGATTAAGTTGTATTAAGCTTTGAGACTGCTTTTTACACAGTAAATCTGATACAAGATGCTTTCTGTATTAAAAGAAAGTATATAACTCTTAATCTGCATGATTTAATTGAAAAGAAACTAATTTCAGAGGCTTTGGATAGGTAGATGAAGGCTTTCATCTAAATTATTCATGTAACCATAGGTGCTACCCAGTGTGGGAAGGAATTGGGGGAGGGGTGATTAACCCCTGGATCCGAGCAGGCCGGGAGCGAAAGGGTGTTGGAACGTTATTTACCCTGTTTCTATTCTCCCGTCCAAAGAGTCCAAGGACAATATAACAAATAAACGCTTTACTTACAAACTGGAATACAGTGTAAGCACGCTCAGTAAAGTTTCACCATGAAGCACTTAAATGCTTTGTATGCATGTCCGCGCCGGCAGTTCCCCTTACAACAATCTCCGAAAACCAAAACCGTAGGGAACTCGAGAGCTCTTCAGGCATCTAACTGATGCAATTATCCAATGGGGGCATCCGGGGGAAAAGGGAGCCGTGGACGCAGGACCTCCTGTGTCGGTGATCAGGCCTCGCTGATGTCGTGTGGGTCCCGCATTCCCTTTCCCAGGCTTTGTTTTTATACCGTCCCAACAGCCAATTAGGTCGGGTCCTTTTTTCGTGCGCTTATCGAGCTGCATGAGCCAGGAATTTTGCTGCATGCATTCTTCACGCGGCTAATTGGACTGCACCCGCTGTTCCCCCACGCCGCAAGCACAGCTTGCTGGCGTTTGGTCACCTTTATCTACCACACCCAGATACCAAGACTAATATTAAAGCAAACATTTTGTTGCTGATGAAAGGTGAGAAGCCATTAAGATTAATGACCTTTTTCTAAAGTGAAAAAAGCATTTAAGAGGAAATACTACTCTGGCTTCTCAACTAGAGATTCAGATAATTTTTTTAAACAAAAATCCAGGTTACTTTAGCACAGCACTCAAGAATCATGCAATAATGGGCCTTTGGCTTCTCTACTTCAGATGGTTTTTTTGTTTTGTTTTGGTTTGTTTTTTTTTACAAAAAGGCCAATGTTGAAATACGGTGTATTTGAAGAGATTATATGCAAAGGTCACTTATCTGGAAGACTTCAAAATTAACACAAAAACTCAACCTTTCAACAAGAGATAGCAGGAAAGGAGAAGTCTAGTCCAAGTAATAGCAAAAGACAAGTTCGAACTACCAGAGAGCTCCAGGATCTCTTCGATGCAGACCCAGATTATTAGGAATAAACAAGTCACAACAAGAAAAACCCATTCAAGCGTGTTAATTAAGGTTTACGGATCTCACTTCAGTATAGGGTTATTTTATTAACTTGTTTCTGGATTAAAATTAGTCAACGAAAACACTGCATATTTTACTCCTTTTCCACCACTTCCGGTGTATACGAGTGCAATGAGATCTCATTAGGAATTAGTTGACAAAACAGTTCTATTCACTGGAAAATGCTTTGTGGAAACTGTAAAATTGCTCAAGAAATACTGGAAGGTTGTTGAAACCAATACATGAATGTAGCCGAAAGCAGACTCCTCTCTAGCTTGCAAGAAGCCTGGGAACCCCTAGACCAGGTACAGTACGCACTGTTGAAAAACAATTTGAAATACAACATTACACTTTTACTGGTATAAGATCAAAGACCAATCCATTAGATTTAAGATCAAAAACTGGTCTATACATGTAACAGAACAGAAGTTTGGCACGCACAGACTGGTTTAAAAATGGTGGAATCCCATCTAAGATTTGCTCCCTCACCAAGGCATGAACGTGTGTTCTGCTCTCTACCAATCTAACCTATGTCACTTACAGAAAACCACGCAACTAAGCTGAATTCTGCCTGAAGCTTTTTGAATGTCTGTACATTCTTCTCTACCTCCAAAGCTCTGGACTTCTGCCTCCCTGCCAGATAGCTAAGACTGATAGGGACCTGGTAACCTCCAAGCCCCCAGAGCCACAGCTAAGCCCGGCTCTATAGACTATACTGAAGAAATGCAGTATACAGAAATGCAGACTTCTCTGCATTCTGGAATTGAACACATTCTTTTACTCCTGAATTTTAACCTGCTGTAGTGCAAGGAAAGAACCTATGAGGGAGTGCACTGATGAACACTAAAACAAGTCGCTTAATGAAGGAAGCGCTCCATTAGTGCTCTCTTTCATTCCCAGTATGACAGTAAAAAATTTAAATTAATATCACCAAATACTGTTCATGTGGTTCCTATCAAGCACATCATTTTATCCAATACGGTGGTAAACAGATGGCAAGTCAGAAGCAAATGATGCTCTGTGGGGCAGAGACGTTCAAGGCTCAATGTACATATAGCTTTAGTTTTCCTTAGACTATTATAGCCATCCCTGAAGAAGCTGATTGCAATGTGGATCGGATAGATCGAGAGAAAAACAACTGCCCCTACAGAAACAGTGGGGCACATCTGCTACTGTGCCACCAGTACCAAAAAAAAAAAAAAAAAAATCAGAAGTCAGAATCAGGACAGGAAAACCCAGAAGGTAGACAGGATGCTAAAAGATGCCAGCCTGCGCTGTTGAAATACAATTTGAACAATGTTATGCATAAGGAGAACTTAGAACTAGCAGGTTTTATTTAGATGTATTTCAAGTGAAAGCAATTTCAAGAGGCAAGGATCTGTGACTTGAAAAATATCCCTCGAGCTTTTCCCAAAAGCAACATTTTCCCTGCAAATCAAGAGGTAGCAAACAACACAGCAGTACTAGGCAAAAGTTAACTTCATCTTCCAAAAGAAGAATAAACTTGAGGCCCGGAAACACTTCTTTCTTCTAATTCTATAAAATAACAGATATTTTCTTTATAGGTAAATAAAATATGATTATAGCTTTGGAGTCACTGATCACCCCTTCCAGCCTTGTACCTGTGTGGTTATACCTGTTACTTACACACACAAAAAAGTGTCAAGACTACTACCTAGATAAATGTTTAATCTGCGATTTCAATAGTGCTGCAATCTCACTGTGTTTCACCTATAATATTACTACTATTACTATAATTAAGCATATGCATTCATACAAACAGAATAGCTCCTGGGAACCCAGTTCAGTTCAGCAAAAAAAACAAGTATCGATGATTCTTCCAATATCTGAAGAAACTTCTCCTCTTTTCATCCACCCCTTAACAAAAATTAAGGAAAGGACTATCAGGAGATGAGAAAAAATGCCTGAAGGTGGTGGTGTGTTATTTCACTACACTGCTGATGATATTAAGTTCCAGCCCAGTACAACCCTCCAAGCCTATTCCTTATACAAAGGACCTTACTAGTGTGGGAGGGACGGGGTGTTGGGGCAGGGTGGGGTTCTCCCCCCTTAACTCATTTTAAAAAGTTGTTTTCAACCTTTTTTCATTTGCAGACCACTAAAATGTTTTGAATGGAGGTGCAAACCCCTTTGAATTATAATCGTGGGTATTCGTATACTTTTGAATGATCATAGTCATCTTTTGCAGACTCCTTAGACAGTCTGTTGACCTCTGGGGGTCCGAGGACCACAGGTTGAAAACCACTGATTTAAGATAGTTGACAGACATCTCTTTCTTTGTTTAAAACAATTAAATGCCATAGTACAAGGGTAAAAAGGTGGCAAGTAAACATTTGTCAACAATACTGTAACAAATAAAATGAACAAAACTAGCTGAAATACAGAGTGCTTCTGAACAGGGACCTGTAGCTTTGCTTTCTTGCAACTGAGTTGGCTGCAAGTGTCCCTTCCCTCCCAGGACACCCCAGGTTCTTCCCAACCCTCCAAGAACATACCAACTTTAAAGTGCCAATTAGCCCAAAAATATGTGGCCAAAGGAACTAGTACAATCAATGAAAGCTTGAGGTGTTGGACACCTCTGAAAAAAATTGGGCAATGCAAGTCAGGCCTGGCAAGAAAAAGCCTCAGCTTTTGCTGAAAGAAATGTCAACATAGTGCTCTAGGCTTGCTGATTGTAGCCGTGTTGATCTAAGGAGATAGGCAGACAAGGTTCTTTGGTAAATGTGGTATCTTTTATTAGACCAACTAAACAGTTGGAAAAAATGTTCTTTGCAAGCTTTCAAGCACCAACACCCGCCTGCAGGCATATAGAGATCTGCTGGTGAACTGTGTGCTCTAAAGCCAGGAGAACAAGGGTGCCTGCGCTCGAAAGCTTGCAAAGAACAACATTTCCAACTATTTAGCTGGTCTAATAAAAGCTATCACATTTATCCAAAGAACCTTGTCTGCCAAAGTACAGCTCAACACTTATTATACACAGTGAAGATGTTCTAAATACATGCTGGTACTTTTCCATATGTTGAGTCAGAAGCAAAGGATATTGGAGACACAGAAACAGAACAACTTTGCAACTCTTAAGAGTCATCTAACAGGCAAACTACACCAAATTAATTCTGTTGAAGGCTCGTAGTAAAATCAGTGAACCAATGTGGCTTCACTCATGCAGGAGCCCTCAGTGGTATTTCAGTCTCATTACAGTCTGCAAAGCTGGATGTACATAAATCTCTTTTTATACATCCAATTTTACCATTTACAATTTAACCATTTTCTTTAGAAGTTTCCAGTTAATAACACAGAGCAATGAAGAAACTGTACAACTTCGTTATAAACCTATCGTGTCATTACTTCAGTGAAAGTAATCATACGAAAGAAATGCATGAAATTACCACTCTCTAAAAAGCTGAACTTAAAAGGTTTTTTTTTGTAAATAGAACAAATATAATACAAAGGCTTATCTAAAAAAAACAACAAAACTTTGCAATAAGCATAGTCTCAAATGTTCATAACATTGCAAAGTGCATTTAAATCTTCCAGCCATAAAACAAGATTCATAATGTGTCAACAGGCTTTTTAGCATTATAAAATGTGGCACAAGGGTTTTTTCTAGAAACTTAAGAATAAACTATACCCTCGAACTCTAAAAGACATCAGTAAACTTGCTAGCATTACTAAAATATGTCCAAGTTAAATGTGTGGTGTGGTGTGGGGGTTTTTTTTCCAGGGGACAGGGGGTAAGGGACATAAAAAACTCCATTTTTGATAGAAGTGCCTACTGGGGTAAGCGAAGCAGCATCCCATGACCTAACTGCCAAAAGAATAGGGCTGTGCATGCGGTGGTTTGTTGCTGTTTGTTTTTAAGTGAGCTCCATATTTCCAGTACTCCCCGCTGGAGCGATGGGTTTTTTATCACGTAAGAGATCAGTCAAACAGATTTCAAGTGACAGGCAATCATCACGTCTTAACTTTGACTTGAAAATAATTCGTTTTAGGCTTAGATTTCCTTTTTTGTACATTTTTTAAGTTTCCCTTAATATGCAACTGGCCTCTCTACCAAGAACAAAAACAGCTCCAATAATTATGGCATCCATTTGCAGAGTGAAGGGAGAGCTGTGATGTTACTCTGGATACAGATAATCTAATATCGATGGCACGGGTCATATTTGAAACAAAAAGGGGCAAAAATTAATAGTGAGCAATGAAGTAGTGAGGCATATCTATGTAGGGACACTGATCAGAATAGCTATGTGTTTGACACCTCCTGTGCAGGTGCTGTTTATTTTATTAAACACAGTTACCCTGCTAAATTGTTATTCTGTTATAGCTCTGCTGGGAAATTTCCAAATGTAGACCAGGTCACATAGTCTAATGCTGTCAAGAAAGGAAGTGACATAAATTAGCTAAATTCTTGGCCCCATCCCAAATTTCAGGCTAGAAGGGGCTGTCACTACTGCAAACACAGAAGATAGCTCTGCAACTCCTCACTTCTCCCACCCGCTATGATTTTGATTTTTAGTTTTTCTTCCTTGCTTCCCCCTCTTCCCGGACTAACGAGGTAACTGCAGCTTATCTTTTCTTTCGTACTGACTCACCTTTATTTAATGGCAGCAGTGCTTCTACACCACTAGCTTATGTTTGGTACCTGCCGCAGGAGTGGAGATCCACGTCTCGGCTGCAGGCTACCCAGCGAAGAACGACTGGATGAGATTCTGTTTGGAACCTGGCTTTGTTTAAAGCCTAACTGATTCCTTGATTCTTTTCTTTTAAATTTTTAAAGCGGCTCTGCTGAGACCACAAGATAGCAGAGAATGAAAAGGCCGTAGCTGTATTTGCATGTTTGACCTGAATACAGTCTTCCTTTATAATTTAGTTACTTTATGAAAGGTTTAAACTTTGTTTTTCAAAACTGTTTATTGATGCTAAGATAACAGATTTGTACAGATACATGTACGGCACAGAGAACATCAAAATGTGTATTTTATCTAATGGACTGTACGTGCTCTCTCTCTCGCTTTCTCTAGGTACCATATCTAAAGAGGATGTTGGTGACCGTGGTCTTCCACAGATCTCTTCTTCTCTTTGAGGTATGCAGAATATCCATTGTCGATGCATTCATTCATTTAGATAGACTCTTGACATACGTGCTTTACATTACTTAAAAAAAATACTTTGCTCTTGCTGAGAAAGATAATACGTACAGACGCATCTACCAGCTTCAAAAAACCACAATGGTATTTTTCAGCATTCAGCCTACGACAGACCTTACCTCAAATTCATAGCTAGGTTTTATTTCAAATGCAAATGTTCCTTCCTACTGAAAAGTTTGAGATTATGAACTCCAAGTCCAGGCATTTTACTCAAATTTAATGCAATTTAAGATCATTTTCTGAAATATGTATAGCTCCTACTGACTTCAAATTAACACATGCAATACTGGACTACCTCAGTGGCTGACATTAGCCAACTGGAAATCAGTGACAAAACATCCCCTTTTGTACAATCTTCTTCCTGTGCTCAAATGTCCCAGTGACTAATGGCAGAGCAGAGCTCAGTTGCTCAAGTGGCCAACTCCACAATTTCTCAAGCCATGAAAAACACATTTCAGCTTCAGAATTATTCCTCCATCAGCAAAAAAAAAAAAGAAGAAATTGAACTCCTCCCCTCAACCCCATCAAATTCTTATTGGGCACTCCAGCATCCTTGAAAAAGGAGAAGTGTACTTAAGTTCCTGGAACAAAAGCTGCAAAATCAGTTTGGATAAAAGTGCAACCATAAACACACTGGTAGCATATATTACAGAAATACAGAAACAAGGCATTACAAAATTACTTCACCATTTATAATTTAAAAACGTAGATGCAGTCACATTAATGTCAGCACCAATAAGATAAAAGCAGCAGTATTAAATGCAGCATCTTGGAAAAATGTAAAATAATGTACAGAGAATAAAAGCAAAAACAGTCAGTCAACACAAAAAACCATTAGTGAATTCTTTTACCATTTATTTATATTAAACCTGAAACAATGGTCAATAGGTAATGTGACCTGCTCCTTAACTGAACTTTAAATACAACCCCCTTTATGAAAATATTGTAAAACTATGACATATGGGAGCAAGTAATAAAAAAATTGCAATATAAAAAACTAAATATGCCTTTGTTAAATCATATCATAATTCTGCCAGAAGTGTCTTCATAGTTCTCAGCAAATATTTAATAATAAATGGCTGAGCATGGTCTCATGTTATGGTTTAAGTATCTCCTTAGTACATTTTTGGTATGCTAAAGGTGTTTCAAAACAGACAAAACTACTACTTTGATGCAGCATCTTTGCTTTGTTACTTGTGTAACTACCAGCTCATTAAGCAGGCACAAGCTTTTCCTATTGGTCTCTGTGCAGATTCCCTTGTCTGGTGAGTCTCTCTCTCCATCAGAGGAGGAGGTGGTGGTAGGGGAAGGAGCGGTGCATTTTAATCTATAAAAAAAAGTCAAGAATTTTTCTGCTTGCATAACATACCCAGACACCAAGACAGTCAACAATATTAAGTCCTTTTCATTAAAAGATTAGCCACTGCCAAGTAATTAACTATCATTCATGTCTGAAGCAGCATGTGTTGTCTTTAGAAGTTTTTTTTAAAGCTTATTCTTAGCAAAATCAAATTGCCTCAAAGCAAAAACCAAAAAACTGTTAACTCCAAACTAAAGATAGCTCATGTGTGCATTGTACAAAAAAAGTGTGCATTTTAATTACTGTTTCTTTAGAGGGAGCACGGTATGTCCATGCTAATGTAACCCCTAACCCTGGGTATGCAAAGGATTAAGCAGAGAGCATAGTAGGGCCACTCTAAAACCAGACCCAGGGCGCTGGGTTGAACTACAACCCCCAGATTGCTTTGAGGGCCAGGAGAGGGGAGGTAGGAACAAGGAGTTGCACGGTGGGAGCCATTTTGCCTGTAGCCATGTGGAAGGAACCTGATATGCACCATTGCAAGAGGCCTCTGGGAGATTGTGGAAGAGCCTGCGCCGAGCGCAGCTGGGAGAAGGACTGACCTCCCCCCAAGGAGACCCCAGCAGAGAGGCTCTGACTGCTGTGACACAGCCAGGGCCTGCATGAGTTGCACTGAGAAAGGCTGCAGAAGTGATTGCAGTCAGTGTAACTGGAGCCATGAAAGCCCTTGTGCCATTGGGACAACGGTGAAGAATCTTACCCCAAAGAGTCCTTGTTAGACTAGTGGAGTTGGCATTTTACATTGCACAGTTGAGAGGGGTAATTCTGTGGTTAGGTCTCCATACGGATTACAGCTTGCTGTGTGAATGCTTGCGTGTGAAATAGATCAAAACTTCTTTGTAGCCTCCCGTTAAACTGAGATATTCTTGAGGAAACCGAGTCACCGCTGCCACACACCTGCACACCCTTGCAAGAGGCAGCACACTAACTTTTCCTCAAATTATAAGATGCGTTTAAGACGCAGTTCAATTCACTTAATATTAGCACATGTGCATAGCAGGATACATGATTCTGGGACCAGAAAATCAGGTCTCCATTGCACCATTAATACTTACCTGGGCAGGGGGATCTTAGGATAGCAATCTCAGGCTCCCCCTGCACCAGCAAGCTGAAAGCCAGATACCAACAGTCCAGCATGAATCAGTGCAGTCTTGGAGCTGGGACCGACAATCAGGTGATTACTGCCTCAGCCCCCAGACCACATGAGAGCGGACTGGAGGCTTGGGTGGGTTCCCACAGGTGGAACTGACAATTAGCTTATTGTCAGTCTGGCCCCAGCCGCACACCAGTCTGAGACTGGGACCTTGGGCCCCAGCCCTGGAACCACATCAGAATTTCAAACTGGTTCCAGTCTGGGCCTGAGACTGAGACAGACAACCAGCATACTGCAGATCCCAGTCCTGGGGGCTATGCTGGAGCAAGTCCCAGAGCCCTCTGCATAAAAGTCAATTTCACACGAGAGTCAATTTCATACGAGTTTAATTAAAATCCCAAATCTAATTCCAGGTTTTACAAACCTTCCCTTCCCTACAGAAAATATTAATTAATGCTACCACGAATCACATTCTCAAAACCACAGGCATTAAAATATCACAAATTGTATACTTCACTGTGCAAATGTTGCCAGTGTGGCACTGAGATGAAGGGCCGACAATGCTTACTAATGTTACTGGGCAGTTATCAAGACACCAAGGTTATTCAATTGTTTGCGTGACTAACACAGAGCAGAAGTAAATAGTGTCACAGAATACAAATAAAGTCAGTTATTTTCCTCTTGGGTAAACAGCATCTTACTCTTCCCATCTGTTACTGTATTATAGTTTCATAGATTATGAGGCTGGAAGAGACCTCGGAAGATCATCGGGTCCACGGAGCTTATTCCACAGCCTGGATCCTGGCTGTGAAGAAGTTTTTCCCTAACGCTGAGCCTGAATTGATCTTTCAGGAGTCTGTAGACATTACTCCTGGTTGTCCCCTCAAGGGTGACCTGGTGACTTGCTGTTCACCAAGCCCTTGATGTACGCCTCTGATGTAGTAGTAAGCCACTATCAAGTCCCCTCTCTGCCTTCTGTTTCAGGCTGAAGAGTCCTAGGTCCCTCAGCCTTTCCTCAAATGGCTTGCCATGCAAGTCTCTGATCATACGGATGGCCCTTCTCCGGACTCCCTCAAGCTTTACCACATCCTTGTTGAAGTGAGGCCCCCAGTACTGGATGCAGTGCTCCAGCTGCAGTCTCACCAGTGCCGAGTAGAGTGGAACAATCATTTCCCTAATTTTGCTGGAGATGCATCAATTGATGCATGACAGAGTATTATTTGCTGTTATGGATCAGAGCACACAGGAGAAGCTATTTATTAGTTGCTACTAAATCTTGTACTAATAATTTGGAAGTTGAGATCTTGCAGTAAGTAGAAGAACTGTCACAAATTAACATATGGACACATAGAAATAAAAAGTAGGAAAGAGCATAGGCTATATCTAGGCACTGGTAGTTACTTAGAATACGTGGGAGTTTTAGCAAGTTTCAATAGAGTAATTTCTTATGGTCTAGTATGCCCTACATAACTAGATTAACTGGGAGGTCTTAAAAGATGGAAAGTAACCAATTATTTTTGGCAAGCATAAAAATTGCAAAAATGAACAATGGCCTGAAAATAAAGGAAAAAATTCATGAATTTCATAAGGGACAGTAAGCATCCCCATAAATCACAAAAGGTACTGAATAGAAGTTACTGTCTAAGAGGTTCTAACCATCAGATTTATGGTTTTATTTCCTATTCTCTATGGGGAGAGAAAATAGAAACGTTTGCCTTGAAGAAAGGATCTACCTTTTTTGTATAACAAAGGATGAAAGAGTCCCCCTTGATTCACCTCAGAGCTTACGATTATCTTTGCTAGGAAAGAATCAAACATATAATACACTTGATACTTTACGGGGAAAAAAATTGTCTCATCTCCAGGTCCAATCTAGACAAACCTAAATTACTCTGGAGAGGAATCTACAGCTCAATTTGCCAAGACAGACCTAAAAGCAAAGATTCTGATGAAATACTTTCAACTATTGATAAACAACATAAAAAATTTGTACACCTCTATACAAGAAATGGTCTCCCCCAGTGTACTGTATAATATGGTCATCTGTATGCTTATTAAAATTAGCACGTTAAAAAACATACTGGAATAATGTGTCGGCAACTGAAGATTCTTTAATACCGGAAACACAGCTGGCAAAGATAATATGCTCAATGGGTTTTAGTCACTATACAACATATTTCTAAAACAAAAATTGAACCTGAGAATAAGCTTTAAGGGGCTGGCTTTAAAATGGAAAAAAGGTTTTAGTTTCACTTTATTTTCAAATGCTTTGAGGAGCAAAGTTCTGAATCAATTTTGCTTGAACCCTCTCCATAGTGTAGATCGGTTTAGATGGGATGTATTGCTATCATTGACCTCAAAGAGATGGCAAATAACACGCATACTCTTGTGCCCAAAAGTAAATACTGAAATTATGCTACTATTGGGGGGGAGGTCCTGTAAACGCATGGGGAAATTATCTAGTCTTCTTATGTATCACTGTTCGCTATTTTTGCCATATTTCCTTCTATGAAGATCTGGACTTTTGGCCAAAATCCATACCGTTCGGAAATCCTACTGGGATGTCAGAGGTCTATGACTTATGGAGTGCAATACAGGGAGAAAGGATAGCAAAACTTTGTGAGTTGCCAGAAGCTTTGATTAAGTCTTTTTAAATCTTGCATCAGTCTATGCCTCCAGCATATACCTAAAGCATCAGAAAATGCAACTTCCAATAGCTATACTGTATTCCACCTCCTGTCTCAAAAAAAAAAAAAAAAAGTACATATAAATCCCAAGGCTCGATCCCAGATTTTATTGCAAATATTCCTAAGGTCTCTTCTAGCAACAGAGCTTCTCTCCATTCTAAAAGTTCCAACTACTTTAAACCACGATTGTTAACGCATACATTTATGCCAACAATGGTTTTCTTATTCACTAACCTTTGAGATTTGAAAACACTTAATGCTATTATAGCCAATTACGGGGAAACAGTTTGCTACAATTTTAACAGCTAATGTTCAGAGAAGAAATTTAGTTAAAATCAGGCACATGACTGGATTTAATTGTTTGGTTAAATGATCCTCCTTGTTTGGTAAACAATACCTTTTATGCTGATGTCTTAGTTCTCATCTCTCTGCTTTGGTAACTGTATCCTTTCATACTTCTTATCTTTAGACCACGTCTTATTTCCACTGATGCCTTTATTAAATAATCTCTTTTTCACGTATCTATTACTCCAAGTGAAAAGGTTCTGCCCGCATATCTTTATTTTTAAATTCTGAATTTTACAGTTGATATCCTACAATCTCCAAACCCTGGTCATTCAAAAAGCCTTGGAAATGTGTGTTTTTATAAAAACAAAATTATATATAGTACATTTCCTATGTTGAACTGAAAATCTGAATTTGTTAAGGTGTG
>JAGPOW010003447.1:25976257-25990496 GCA_030014935.1 Caiman crocodilus | reverse complement strand
TTCAGTCAAAATGTTATTTCATCTAGCATTGCAAGAATTTGTCATTTAATAATATATCACTAAATCTCAGATAAAACACTTCTAAGCACCAACCTACTTTGCCTACTCGTTCATTTTTTTCCTGGATTGCATCCAGAACAGATTCTGACGCAACATTCATAGCAAAGTGCTTATGACAGCAGTTCTACTCGTGTTCTGGATGCATGTTTTACTCCTTAGATTTTGATGTTATCATAATCAATATCCAATGATTTTAAACGCTTTATGAACAAAGACTCTACCATTTTAAAGGCACTCGCTAGAAAAGAATTTCCCAAAACACGTTATCCCGTTGCCCTTCATTTATAACAACAGAAATCACCTGACTAATTTGGTCTGACACAGCAGAACCACTCTGGATTTATATTTCAAACCAATTATGCAGTGTCTCTGTGCAGACTCAATTCTCACCAGTACTTCCATGCTCTTTGCTGGTTTATTTTGCCTGTTCCTCCAGCAAACTCTTCATTTAGGTATATTAATTGCCTATTATTTTAATGGTCCAATTATGTCCCTATTATTCCAAGTATAACTTCAATTGAGCAATTTTAATATTAATATGATAGATTTAGAATCAACTTTATCTTTTTAGTCTTACTATTCCCCACTATTTCCTAGGAAAAAACCATTATTAGATGCGGTTCTGTGGTAGATATGTTCATATCTAGATATATGTTCATATTACTAGACCCTCTCTTGAATTGCCCTCTTCTAGTTAAAATTAATGATCTATTTGTACTCATAATACAGAATCAAGTAGTCACTTATGACTAAATTGAGTAAAAAATAGAAAAAGGGTCTATTTGCTTATTTCCTCTTCATCCCCATCCAAAAATTGTGGGCAAGTCAAATGTTCTTATTATCCTGCTAACTAATCTACTGCTTTTAACAACTGCTGACAAGAATCCAAGACAAGCATTTTATTCCAATTCACAAAAAGATGCCTGAATCTTCTCTGCATCTTCAAAGTCCACTTTTTTTAAGACTTAACCTAAATGAATTTGGGGCTTATGTTTTTATTTACATGGGAACTACAACACAGTATCCTGATCACTTTCCAGGAAAAACCTTGTGATAGGATGGTGGAGAGAGACCTTGAGAATACTACCTTCCCCCTTCCACCAGCAAAAATCTAATCATGTTTTAGCTTTGCTTTTTCAAAGATGAAGGATAAATAAATCAGCTACCTGGTACATGGGATTGCCCAAACAGAATATGCATGATCCCAGCCACATTATGTACACTGGCATCAATCACTGGCTGGTTGTACACATGACTCATTCGAAATAACATGAGCTTCTGCTCATGAGACATATCTTTGAACAAAAGTAGTCATCAGGGTTTTAAGTAATGATAGTTATCCCCATTTTCTCCTTGGTGAAAGACAAGTTATTCTCATTTAATTCCTTATGATAACTAACAAGCAGTCATATGTACCTAAGACCATGGTGCATATGCAGCAACAGGTTTTTAGCTTTGTTTTGTTTTATTTTTAACAAATGAGTCAAATATTTGTCCATTTAACCTGCCCTAAAAATACTAGTAAAAGGCTCTGAAGGCCAGTAGTTTGAGCCACAGAAACACACCACATTTGGAACTGCATATATATTTTTTATACACTTAAATTTAAAAAAAATCAAGAAATGTTACCAGCAAATATCTTGCAAACAAATGTATCTTTGTGTGCTTGATGAAACTGTGCACCCCTTCAAACTATTATAAACATACATGCATTAAAATATTATAAGCCTTGTTATGTTGTCCCCCCCCAACACAAACAAATTTTTTTTTTTATTAAATTTCTCGGCTAACCACATTGTTTTAATCTACGGGCAAAATTTTCGGGCACCAACACGGCGCCGGGGGGGGGGGGGGGGTGTGAAGGAGGGAGTGAACAATACAAAAAAAAAGTCAAAAGAAGGTAAACAAGCAAACAAACACAAAAGCACTCAGGCTTTCACGAGCCCAAGAAAGGTATGAACTCCAGCATCTGCCAGGCTTATAACTGCCTTTACAACATGTAAGATCACCTATTTTTGAGGCTCTCACAAGTGATCCCCAGATAAAATGGGGTGAACAAAGTACAGAATTTCAAACTCAATTTGGCTATTGGCTTAAACCCACATATAACATAACTAACTTGATTGCATATGTTTAAATTAGATTATTGCTGTGTTCTAATTCGTCTGCCATGCACATGGACATGGGTAAGCTTCAATTTCAGTGAAAGAAAAATTGTCAGTGAAGTGTCAATAAAAGCTCCAAAACACTTAACTGAGCGGTCCTGACATGCACACGTTGTGCCTTCTTATGCTGAAGTAATTGTCAACTGACAGACTTCAGCAGTCCTGTGGTTCTTTTATACCTTAAATGTATTAACGTAATACAGCCAAGTAGGAATCGCAAGGGGAATGATTCCCAGCTCAGGAAAAAATAAACAAACAACAAGCAAAAAATCTTCTTTACTGGCTACTCTTGACCTTAAAAAAGTAACTGCATCACAGGGTATAAAAACACAGTTCACAGTTATCTAAATATACTAAAATAAACTTAATTAATGGCAAAATATATTAAAACTGTTTTACAGGAAATCAAATAAAACTCTGAAAACTAAGTAACATACAGCAATTTCTGTTTTTGAGACTGCTACTACAGCCACAATGCGTTCTAAACTTACATTTTCAGAAGTTGCACGAGAATTGAATAATTTCTAATATTTACACACACAAAATAATGGATATAACACTGCAGTGATTATCTCTCTTCAGGTATCCTTAAACTGCCACAATTTATCTTTTAATTCTTAGCTCTGCTCACTGTAATACCCAAGTGACAATCAACTACAGCAATGCATCTATCTACATATTTAAGCACAAGACATATAATGCAAACATAACAACTCTTCAAGTAACAGTGCCTTCAACATTTTCTCCCTTTATTTGGGGCTTGTCCTCTTGTATAATGAAGACATCAAAGACCCTATGTGTGAAGTGGTGGTTGATATGCAAATCTCACATCTACATTTATTTATTGAAGAGATCAGTGCCTGTAATAATATGGATGTTATGATGAGTTCAAGACCATTTAAACAAAATTACACAAAAAGCAGGTTTAATAGAGGGCTCTCTTTCAGAGAGGGGTCCAACAGGGTGTTCAAATTGCCATTAACTCATTATTTAGGATCAGGCTTTCACTGATATCTTGTTGTAAGCATCAGCACATCTATACTTTACTGCAACAAATGGCAACTACCTGAATACCATGCCATTTTAACTTATTTTTTCATAAACTGATGAACAAAATTGCATAAGGAAATAGTTTTACAGAAATTAAGCAAAGGTGTTTTAAGGAACACAGTTCAGTTTGCAATATAAATGTAAATAAAGCAGAAATTTTCAGATCGTGGTCCATGGGGCACTTGAAGGTCACCTTCAAAAGTGTGTAGCGATGAACAGCGTAGATAATTAAACAGGGTCTTGCATGGTGCAGTATGCTCGCAGTCAGTAAAAGCATCTGCTGATCCCTTGAGGAGGTGCTGTCAACAGAAACCAAGCAAGTGGGAGGTACAATTTCCTCTGCCAAGAACCAATTCTTCTCTTACAGGGGATAAAATAATGAGAAATTTCCAAAGAGCCAAATTCATGAGGTGCTAAATTAAATGCCCAAAGATTGGAAAAATCACAGAGAAGGATAGTAAAATTCAAAGCATCAGGGAGTGAGAAAGACGGGGCCATGCACGAAGGAAAGAGAGACTGAGTATGATCAAAGCATGGGTTACAAAGGAGACAGAAGAGATCCCAGCAAGTGAAGAAAACTGGAGTGCTGAAATGAAGGAAGAGAAGACAGAGTGGGTTCAAATTATACTTGCTGTATTAAAACAGTTTACAATGAAGAAATACTATTAAGGTCACAATTCCACACTGGCAAATACAATATTTGGTAGAAGCCAGCCATGGAGTTAGCCATGCTTTGCATTTCTCTTGATAAGTTTAAAAAAAAAAAAAAAAAAAAAAATCACTACAAAGAGGCTTTCAACTAAGGCTCACAGAGTTGAATCCTGTGACCTTCTAGCACACTCTCTATAGGATAGAGAGATGCTGTTGTTTTACTTGCTTTACCGATCAATGGGTAAACCAAGACAAAAAGTACCTTGCCTCGGATCCAAGTGTAAGACAGCAGCACAGAAACACAACCCAGTTCTCTGCTGGAACAGCCAGAAGCCACATTTCTCCCACCATAACATCAGAAATTGATGTTGCTGAGCTCACATTAAAGTAAAATAGTGTTGCTACATTTCATTGGAAAGGAAAGTGGAAGAGAACGGAGAAGCTTAATAAAAGGAAAAAAAGCTATATTTCAATGATATATCAAGAACTTAATATGCCTAGCAAACATCTAGAATAGTAAATAAAACTTCCCTCCACCATTTGAACATTTTTTAGCTCTATATAAAACCAGTGAAGAAATTAACATCTTTCAGGACAGAATGTCATCCTCAAAGTATTCATCTTTAAAATATTACCTAACCACATAGTATCCATTCTCTCAGTATCTTCCTCCTCATACCCTCACGTTACACACACAGTTACAATGCACATGCACGATAAGGAGGGATGCATTTTACTAGCTGAAATTATTAATGCATGTGTATCATTTCTATTGGTGTAGAATCCCTTGCATCTAAATTAGAAATGTCAGAATTCAATCAAATAACGACTCCAAAATGTGTTAATACTTAAAAATCGAGTATCGACATACACAAAGGTATTTCTGCAGACACTGAGAAAGTTTTGATCTATTTCCAAAAAGAATTACTAAAAGATTTTAAATGATATTTTATTTTTAATGTTGGTTATTTAATATGATATAATTTAACAGAACAAAACTTGAACCTGACAATTTCCTCTAATGCCACTGCTTACATATGTATGGGTGCTTCCAATATGTAGGAAGCCACCTCATTCTCTTCCTTGAATTCCCTCCTTAAAATGCTCTTCTTTCACAGTTCCTACAAAAACAGTTACCTCACCATTGTCAAATCAGGTACGATAAGCACTGTTCAGCATGCTCGTCATAATCACAGTTTCTTAATGCTGCCTGAATCTGCTGTAGCCTGGTCTTATCCTTGCCTTAGAGCTGCAGGCATCAACTTTTTGGCAGGTGTGCCACAAAGTAAGCTTCGTACCCTCTGCATACACCACACCAGTCCCCTTCCCCTGCCTGCTCTGTTGCTCTGCTTTCAGCTCCATGTCCAAATCTGTTGCGTGCCCCGTACAGGCTGCAATGCCACCCAGGGCACATGCATCACAGGTTGCCATCCCTACCTCAGAGTACAAGGGTCTTCAGGGCATGAGCCATCTCTTTCTTTTGTGGTTGTTTAATGCAATAGAGTCCTGATCCCCGACTGTGCTGCCATGCACTACCAGCATACTAATAATAGCTGGATTAGATTTATATAAAATCATCTTCCTGCACAGAAGAGTGCCCTTTGGGCAGTCTGATACCTGCAGAATTTTAAGGAGTACTTTTTCTGACTTCGGTAATATGGAAGAAGGGGATTCAAATCTCATTAAAACGACAAAAATTCACAATATTTGCTAAAAGATTGCCACAACTTAAACTGCATTAACCTACAAAAGTGAAACACTTTTATTTATTTGTCCCTTGTGATTACTAATTCACCGCAACAGCCTGTGCTTATTTTTTTATTATTGTTCTGTTCAGGTTCTCTTCATATACTCACCAGTCATGGATACCTTGCGTATCTTATTTTTGATTAATCGTGTGAAATATGACTTCAATTTGTTCTGATTAAATACAAGCAGTATAACACTACAGGGTCACATTTGGTACAGCTATAATTACAGTCGAGTCAGCACTTCAATTATACATCTATTTTCCTATTCCTCAATTTAAAAGCAGCTTAATTTTGACAGATATTAATACGAGTTAAAGAGTCTTCTAAATTTAAACTTAAAAACCCTCATTTTAATTTACTTTTAAATCACTGAAAAAGTAAACAACAATTAAGTTACCCCTTTGGTAAGAGGCTA
Source organism: Caiman crocodilus (assembly GCA_030014935.1). Taxonomy (NCBI): domain Eukaryota; kingdom Metazoa; phylum Chordata; order Crocodylia; family Alligatoridae; genus Caiman; species Caiman crocodilus. The sequence goes on along the minus strand of JAGPOW010003447.1, from coordinate 25,984,404 downwards.
CGAAGTTCCTAGGCAAGAAACCTACAAACTTCACTTCGGAAATCTCCTGGATACAAAAAATCATGGACTCAATATACACATTGGATTTATGACACATTACAACCTGCCCGACATCCGATTCATCAGGTACCTGCCTAACCTGCCCTTTACACTTTTCTTGCCTGCCCCCACCTCCTTTTATACCCTTTGTCTTCCTAACTTTCAGCTATTTACTTTTTCAGCCAGCCTCTTTCCTACCTTGGAAAACCACTACAGTAGTCTCTCCCTTACTTACCTTTGGCTATTTTTCTCCCATTGTTTCCCCTCTCTATCTTTTGTTTTCCTAATTTCCACCTATTCACATTCTCAGGGACATCCTGCCAAACTTTTAGCTTCTCCCACTCCTTGGAGTCCCAGAATAACAGAGACTGGCTATACCTGAAGAAGGGTGATTGCGCCCAAAAGCTTGCTAAGAACTTTTTTCCAACTCAGTTGGTGTAATAAAAGATACTGCATCTACCCAAAGAACCATGACAGTCTATGTCCTTAGACCAACATGGCTACAACCAAAAGCATAGGCAAGAAAGGTCTTTAGTTGCAAAACAAAATCCCACAAATATTGCATTTGGCATTTTTTGTTTGAAAAAAATATATATATTGAAACTAGCACCTTTAAAATTTGTAGAGTCAACTACTGGGTTTTAAAAATATTTATTATGATAATATTAACTGTAAAAGAGAGAGACATGCACTTTACAAAATACATCACATCACAAAACAGTCTCATAAGTTATAGTTCAGATGATCAGCATCTTTTGACCTCTGGTACTTTTTCCTTCATTGAACCACAACATGCATGCTAACCAACTAAAAGAAATGCAAAGTCAAACTTTTAGCTATAAACAGGAACGTATAATTGTCTCTACACAACAGACTAACAGAAGCTTACAAATGCCATAAAGCTTGCATTATGATACTAAAACCTTTTACAGAATTTTGTTCATATTGCTTAGTGATGGCACCCAAAATAACATTAGTACAGCCTTCTGGGTAGCACCAATGATGTTTATGCAAACATGCAACTGCCTTTGTAGGATCCAAATTTGTCCTAAAAAGCTTTTTAAACAAAAGTCTCTTTCCCTCTGGTGCCTTGGTTAGGCCTAGGCCCTTAAATGAATAAATCTCAGTTGAAAGGCACAAAATGACTAAGCATTTCACTTTTTATAAGAGACATTATTTATAAATGTCTTTTATTAATATAATATGGGTCAGTCAAAGTTTCATAAATGGATACTTTTATCTTTAATACAAGCCAATTTGACCCAGAGTAAGTCAAATGAAGCAGATAAGACAAATGCATAGGCCAATGCATGTAAACTTGGGAACTAAAGGACCTGAATTCTTGATATGTATAAACAAGAGGTGGCCGGATTTTCAAATGAGGTGGGCACCTGCAGCTCTACTGGCTCAGCACCTCTGTGAGACAGGCCACAGGTGCCTGCAACTTGTGTGCTCAGTGTCAAGCACCTGCATTTGAAAAATCTTGGCCCACGGTTGGGTTTATTTTAAAGAACAGTTAGCTTTTATTTGCCTTTTAAATGGTACAATAATACCAAACAGTATCATTCTATATATTATAGAATATATACAGCCGGTTTGTATTGATCTACATAGCCTGTCTGTATTGTTCCCTAGTGCACCTTCACACTTTTACATCCCTTAGAAGCTAAGCTAAGCTTTTTGGGACAGTCACCCCGAGGGAAATGTTTGCTCCAATGAAGTCACGGTAAAACTCCCAGTGACTTGAATAGGACCAGGATTTCAAACACCAGACATTAGAACAATATTCTGAAAGAATGTTACCAAAATTTAAGAGCCAGACAAGCAATATATTATTTTCTTTAAAGGCTTTGCCTCTGAAAGGCTGCTCAAGTAGTCTTGGTTTTTGTTACCTCCTTTAAAAGAAATAACCCCCACCATTGTTTCACATAAAAGCCACATCTTTAAATGCACATCCAAATAATTAATATCATTTGAAGTTGTTAATTATTACTACATAGCTCAGCTACTGACTTAACTGGCTCCCTAATATTTATTCTGAGAAACCAAGAGCATAGCTTAATATAGCTCAAAAATTAAACCCATTAACGGGCTAGAATATTGATACCTATCAAATTACCAATATGCCTAAGCAGTCCTAGCCAAGTCCAGCAAGTGTCATATTTCAGTAATGCTGTTATTTGGCCTATACATCAAAGACCTAAAATGCAAGATCCGTGCATCAATGAAACAAGTGTTTTTACACATTCTGTTAAATTCTAGGTTTCTAATATATTGCATGATATTAAGATTTCAAATTCTCCTGCCTCCCCAAATCCCTTTTGGGAATAACTCGCAAATTATTCTTATAGAACAGTTAGAGTCCAACGCAACACCCACATCAGCCCTCGGGATATTTAAGTTTTTAAATCAAACATGGAAACAGTCCCACAGCTGGCAGTATGGTTCAAGGAACACGTATTAGTGACACAATCTTACTTACTTTGGAGGCCCATGGCTGCAGACAGTTGGCGTAACAGCGAACAAGAAAAGCCATTTCTTGGGCTGAGAAGGAAAGTTTCCTCTCAAATAAAAGCCACAGAGGAAAATTCTTTAGCAAATCCTCAGTAGATTCTCCTCACAAATCATAAACCAAAGCAGTGAACATACATGGCTCACAACTTCTCAGGCTTGATTTTCACACTGATGAATTCAATTACAGCGTCTACTATATCTCAGTATTTTTCAGAGTAGCAGAGAGTTAGCAGCAGCAGCAGCAGCAGCAATTCCTATAAAAATGTTCCAGTTTTAACAAGCACATAAATGCAAATCAAAACATTTTAGCATTCCTGACTTCAAATACAAATATCCAGAGGTACCCCCAGGCATTAAGCATGGACCTGAAAAGCGGTCCTAGAATGGAATTAATTCTGATGTGAATTAGAATTACAGGTTAACACAACATTATAGTAAAAAGTGAAACCTGAATTCTTCCAAGTCTTCCCACACCCCACTTCCCCCTAAAATGCAATTAAGGCTGCTTTAGCTTCATGTTCCAAAACTTCACGTGTATATTGTAGATCGAACATTGCAAAGATTTTCCTGCCTCTTAGACAATTCAGCAATCCCACGCCCTTGACATTAAAGTTTCTTCTTTATACTCGTCTTCCATAACTGAAGAATTGAATTAATGTCCAGATAGTAGCTTCAGGATATGTACTCTAACAGGTTTGCACAGTGGAATGTCTCAGAACCTCTGCAATCCAACCTTTTTCTTCTTTCTAGATTCTCATTTTCTTTTTTTTCCTATATGCAGTTTACAACTCTGCAGTGTTGCTTAGTATTCTAATGCATCAGCCAGATACCATGGTTAATCCAAGCCTAGCTCTTCCAATTTAAGCATTCATATAATGCACTACAAAATACTATGTCCACAGCTACAGCGAGACTGAATGCTGGAGTCCTAATTCCTACTATCTTTGCTTGCTTCTCAGCAGCTCCCTCAGGAGAAGCTCCCATCGATTGGATGCTCCGCAGCAAGATGAAATATCTAATAAGGAGGAAAGAGAGTGGGAGGGGAACTGAGCTAAAAGGATGACATCACCTGTATAGAAAGCCTTTAGAAACTGCATTAGATCAATTGGCTACTGTATCTGCAGATGCAGCCAACAGAGCATCTTTATTGACCTAATATAAACACACATCTCTGTACAACACCAATTCAGCAAAACATACCTGTTCTACATTATATTTTGTATCATTTTATGACCTACCAGTGCACATACAAAAAACTATGACTATTTTTTAAAAACTCAAGATTTTTGACATTTGGAAACCATGCGTCTCTTCTCACTTTACTTTCAGCAGTATTTTGGGTAAGCCTTTTTCATCTTCCTATTAAAACTTAATACACATGAGAAGCAAAATATATATATTATTCATGTGTGTATACGTGTGAGTGTGCACATGCGTGTCTGCATCTCTCTTTTCACAGGAAAAATCTTTTCCTGCTTTTTGAGCATGCAAGTCTGCCTGTCATTTTTAACCTTCCTCTTATCATACCTTTAAAGGATTTTGTCCTAGTATGAATCAAACTTCTTATTGGAAGAAGATGGTGGAAAAAAAAACAGCGTGAGAAATAGTTTAAGTGAAAAACAAACATGTTAGCAGCTGATTTTTTTGTTTTAAATATCTGTGCTGACATTTAAAAAACAGAACAAAACAAAAAAACCTCTGTGCTGCAATACTGCAGTGGCACTTAAAGGAGCAACAATTCTAGTTTCTAATTAGAGGGCAAGATATTTTTGCAACTGAAAATTGAAACATTTTTCAGCAGCCAAGCGCCTTGGACAGCAGCCCAGCACACCAGAGAGCTACTCAAGGGAGGTACCGAGGAGTTCCTGCACCTTGGGCTGCCAGTCTCGTGATGCTGTTCCTTCCTGAAAGGTAAATTGCCATTACCTCCTTGTGAAGAGAAAAAACAAAAACCAGGCCTGACTCAAAGCTATTAAAGGTCCTTTTATTTCAGCTGCAGGAAGAGGCCACCAGCTGTGTACTAAGCTCTCCATCTTCCTCCCTTACTCATTAATATTCTTCACTTTCACAGATAAGTGTCTTGGCCACAAGTTTCCAATGCACACCACCATCATTCTCCTGTGTGCCAAATTGCAACTTGAAGACCAGATCTTCACTTCTCAACAAAAAGGTATGCTGCTTCAGGAAGCTGCACAGCAGGTACACTTCAAAGCAAAGCCCCCTTTTTTATTTCAATTTTGAGTCAGGCTACTTGAGGCATCCAACCAACAAGAAAGGTCACTTGCTGATGAGTCAAACAGGCATTTTCCAAGAGAGGTCTGGCTTTCAAGAACCTAAGCTAGCCCTAGTTACATACAGAGGATACTCCCATTTCATTATAAACTGATTTGTTTTACTGTTTCCATCTTGCTTTCAGGAGCAAGAAAACACAAACCAAGGTTTGCTCTTGGTCTGACTTCTTTGAAATTGCCTCGGCTATGAAGTACACCTTTTCCTCATAACTTTCCAATACTATCTTGAATGTAAATTCTGTGATAAAGTAGATTATGGCATCTTGGGTCAAACAACAACAACAAAAAATCAACTAGCTATTGATGGTAGCTATGTATGGTAAATACTTCTGACTCTATAATAAAAGCAGGAAACAACTAACTTCTTCAGTAAATATTTTTCTACTTTTAACCGCCATGGAAATTGGAAATAAATATTCCAGTTTTACAAGAAAGTAAATGCAATCATATTGAAAGGACAGCAGCTAAAATTTGTAACAAAACAGGATGGCTATCAGCACCAGCTCACTACCCTAGCTGAGTTATACCTTTTCAAATGACTCATGTAATATTACTCCAAGGCATTTTGAATAAAAACATCACATTCAAAGCCACACTAATAAAACCTCTCAGCATCAGTAATAATCAGGTAATGTCCAGACTCTTCTGTGTGGTGCTACTTGTTTCCCCTTGTGATTAACTATAATTACAATTTTAAAAAAAATTAGCTACAGGAAGTCTCTCCCCTTGTCTGCATGTATGCTGATAGCCCACAAATTCTCCCCTTCGGCGAAGCTGGGCAGATAGTCATCTCGCAACCGCGTTTTAAAGCTGCTGCATTGTGCATGAAATTCAATCCACTAAAGATTTTGGCGTGAATGCCATATTTTACAACTACTGTAAACACAAGCTCAATAATGGGAACAAAATTCTATTTCCTTCTAGTTTTGCCTTTAAGTGAAGATGACATCATCCTTTTCCTCTTCCCACCAATCAGACTGCAGCTACTGCAGTTCCCCAGGGAATGTATCCGAAACCCTGCATGCAAACCTGCCAGCCTAACACAGCTATGAACAGGGGAAAAAACTGACCTAATTCTATATTGGAGGTCTATTTAACCCAAGCTCCTTGTGCTATTTTGTGCCACAAGTTCTTTTATAAATGGTTTGTTGAAGACAGATGTCAAAATCACAATACTACAGAAGCTTGGGAGGGGGGAAAGGGAGGAATCTCCCTTGTGCAGGAATTATTCAACAGTGATCACAATCAAAATATGATTTTAAGAATTAAAATACCTGACAAAAGCAGTAACAGAAAAAAAAATAAATCACTTTTCTCTTTTGAAGGTGGAGTGTTCCTTGAATATGAAAAATCAGCAGAGAGAATATCTTGATCTATACATCAAGGCTGCAGGAGAAAGAGGGGGAAGGAAAGCCCAAAACCTTTATTGTTTCCTAAAGCTGCTTTCTGTTCATGAGTGGACTACTGCTCCATAAATTCACGTATCTGTATGGTAGTTTCTTTATCCTCTCTATCAAGCTTCTCCTAGTCCTGCTATTAATTAAATCTGCATTTTATGATTGCTAACAAGTCGCTAAAAATAGAATTTTAAAAAGTGGCAATGAGACATTTTCATTATATACATTTAGGTTCAGTTTAAACAGGTTTTCTTTATTTATTTAGAGGTAACATAAATTGAAATGATGCAAAAATTCTGAATCTTGCATGGACAGTTGACGCCAATAGATACCTAACTGAATAGTAACTGCTTTTCACAAATCAATTCAAGAAATGCTAGTTATTTGAATACTGCAGCTGCACAGTGAAGACAAGCACTGATCTTAAAAACTACTTGAAAAATGCATACAACTGCCTGTGTGCTCAAAAAAAGGACTATCTATGACTATGGAGTCTTAGGACTAAACAGCAGAACAAGTTATAGGATGAAGGCTGCTAGTGTACCTGATTGGTGAACAGGGGGACATCACTGTACTATTCAGCTAGAAGAACCCTTCTTTCTGTCGTTGTCTACAACTATACCATTACATCGACTCCAAGAAGAATGTGGGGGTTGCGGGTGGGAGACCAGCTGGTTGAAAAGCAATCTGCCATTTCACACACTGAAGCAAAATGGTCTGAAACTAAAACAAATTAATTTTGCTTCTGTTTTGCAAATGGGGATTTCCAGCTACAGCAGTCTGACTTGTACAAAAAAAATGTCAGCAGTAAAAGCACCAGCATGAAAGGGACAGCTCAATATATCTGAGCACTGTAAATTTTTTTGGAGAATGAAGGAACTAATGACAGTGGAGTGTGTGATGCACAGTGCCAGATGCAGCAGGACCTGGAAGCATCTCCTTGCTGTCCTGGCAAAGTCTTACTGATTTAGTGCAGCTGGCACGCTTGTCCATTTTTTCCCTCCCATTTAACTTAAGAAGCTGAAATGAGTCACTGTATTTTTTGTGGCAAGGTTAGCTCCTCATTACAACTTCTCAGGAATTCCTGTTTTAAAAAACTCTCCACCCTATTCCTGGCCCTTCTGAACAAATGAAGGGAGGGATGTGGGACAGTAAGCTGCCCTCAGTTCCTCCTTCAGGGTGACATTATGTGCTGCCATTGGTTACTTATGTATACCAGCTTCTAACACAGCAGTCAAATGCTTACTGACATGCTGTAGAAAAATCCTATCAAAAGGATCAGTAGGATTCATAAGCAGTATGAAAATATGATCCATTCTGAAGGAGGAAGGGAGGGAGGAAGGGAGGGGGAAGGGAGGGAGGCTGTCATCGTAACTAAAGTGATGTAAGCTTCTAAAATTAGAAGCAACGGTACAGAAGGAACAATAAAAAGGCATCGTGGATTCAGTTTCCCTTCAGCCTTGGTAGCTGCTCTAACCATCTTTTTTCAGCTGTTGTGTTAAACATGAAAAGGTCAGCTCCAATTCTCGCTATTGGACATTTATACATTTTATCACATTAATTTGAATCTTTATAAATTACTGTTCCATTCTGCAGGCTGTCTGTTACAGACATATACTCTAGCCACATACTCGAGCAGCAGCATGATCGGCATAACAAACAAGAACAATGCCAGCGTGCACAGAAGGGGAAGTACTGTGGATTTCAGTGCAAAGTTCTGACCTTTAGGCTGTGTCCACTTCCTCCTTTCAGTGGAGAGGTCAGAAAGAGAGGCTGCACAATGCAAAACCCTTTATCTAAGCCTACTCTATAGGTTATTTACAGATTATAGGGTCCGTAAATATTAGTGGCTCGCTTTCTCGCTCTGGATTGAATGTAGCCCAAAATATTTTTATATATATATATA
>JAGPOW010003447.1:25940083-25976157 GCA_030014935.1 Caiman crocodilus | reverse complement strand
ATATATATATATATCTTTTATGTTCCATGTCAAGCTCGCCAAAGAATGATATCTAAGGTTTTGCTATAACAGAAGCATATGCTGGTTCAGTATCAGGACAGCATCCTACACCATATCTATTCTGAATCTGATTCTTTTGTCCTCTGCTCAGCTTACTGCAATTTTATTTATTTCCAATATAGAAATTGCAGTGACGCTCGCTCGCTCTCGCTCTCGCTCTCTCGCTCTCTCATCATGGACATGGTAAAAAATTTAATAAAAGAAAAATACAAAACAAAAAGCAAACAGTAGACACATCTCTTACATCATGGAGTCCTTGGTTTTCACTTTACTATGGGCAGCTTGTCAAAATCTAGATCAGGGATTGGCAACATTTTGGGCAGCGTGCCAAAAACACCCGCAACTTCGACTTGTAAGATGCTGGTGTGCCAGGGGCAGACAGTGAGGGTGCTGGAAGAGGTCCAAACCTCATGGCAGCAAAGCCCTGACCCCTTCCCCACCATCCACCTAGAGGCTTGCACACCAAGCTAAATGCCTCCGCATGCCACACTTTGGCACCCGTACTGGGGGCTGCCTACCCCTGTTCTAGACCTAATGTTGGATTTCATTAAGTAAAGGTTTCAAGTAAAAGTTTTGTAACTACATGACAAAAATATCTCGCTCCATAGATAAAATTATAAAAGGGTCACTTCAAATATTCCTATTTCATTTTCTTTGCTTCCACTTCAGAATTTTTCAATGGAAATCCTTCTTTAAAGATTTCTTACCCCCCATTATCAGTACTGTTTTATTCGCGTCAGGTTCCTTATAAACTGCTACTGTGAATTTTAAGGGTCTCTAAAACATTTATTCTGGAAATAAAAAATACATGCACACCCCTCTAAATATCCAGAAACAATTATTTATTAAGAGCGTTGTGGTAGCATAGAGAATACTCTGGCTCTATTAATCTTGCATATTTTCCTTCGTTTATATGAGTATTTGTTCTCACTCTGTGAAAATGTTTTAATGACTCTAATTTTAGTGTAACACACACAATACAATAGATTTGGGAGCCATGAAGAGCCAGCATAAACCTCTGGAACATTTTTAAATAAAAGTTTCCAAAATGCAGACATATGAGGGTTAGAAGTTAATGAAACCTTCTGATGAAGCTCAGACAGCATCCAACGATGCGCATATTCTCCGCTTCATTATTGCCATTTTTTGTTCAATGTCTGCTAGGCACATTTGTAAATCCTAAGCATAAGAACCATAATTAGTCTTTTGTCTGTTTACACACTTGACTTTGTAGACATCTAAAGCTACAGTGTGTTTTTCTATAAAAAATGATATTTACTGTGTCCAACCAATATAGCCTTTAGGCTTTTCTTTTCCTTTTCTTGTCAGCCAAGTCAAGGAACCCAGTCTAAATTTTGGTGCTCAGTCTTCAGACTGCTCCCAAACTCTGCTCCACCAAATAAGAACTTCTCAAGAAGGAAGGAAACGCATTGATCTACTGTAGTTCCTTACTGGTGTCTTACCCAAAGGGGTAAAGACTTGAGTGGAGATTTGCCCTTCATTTCCCATATCTCATAAAGTATCTATAAAACCAATCTGAATGCCCAGGACATGGTTTCCAGCAGCATACCCAGTGGCCCCTAGTGTGACTGAGATAGTCAAGTTTTAGAAAAAATGCAGAATTTCTCTGTAGTGGCAAAAGAGGGAGACTGCAATAGAGAAAGGCCAAGGACAAATTCTTAAAAATCAGACCTTGTACGCCCCCACTCCAAAAGGAAGGATGAGCTCATATGTGATGAGAATAAGTTTGTTTAAGCACCCACATCTAAAAGCCATATGGGCTGAGGGGTTCAGATCCAGATGGCTGTACTTAGCAATAAAATGATCCAAATGCCAGGTTGTGGCTTGGCAGAGCTCACCCACATAGAGGCTTCTCTTTCATTGGAAGAGGCAGAACATGCCCTGGTGGAACTGGAAAGAAGGCATCTCAGGACAGAGTCCACAGAACAGATCATCGGCATTCAAAGTTTAGCTCTCCTGTACAAGGGCTCTCCAAGAAAAAGAAGAATATTCAGAGAAGTAAGAGAAACTCTCAAGATGTTCTAAATATGTAGCTAATGCCAGAAAGCCTTTTATATGGCAGGGCAGGGGGAATGCAAGGGGCCTCTCAATGTGAGGAAATGGACAGAATGAAAAAAAAAAATCAAAAACAAAGAAAGCACAAAAAACAAAACCAAAAAAAGGGATGACCTGAGAGAGAACTTGTAGAAAACGCTGCATGGATGGTAGGACCGTATACAAAGGTTCAATAGCCGTTAGTTTCTCCACGACAGTTTAAAATGCTGGCTACCGAGAACAAGAACTTGTCACAACTAGAGTTTGCTGCAAATTCAGGCCAATGACTCTGTTGATCCCAGTATTTGCAGGGTTTTGGGGGGGCAACCAGAACCTAACTGAATGGTCATTTGCAGAATATTTCAGAGTTTTACAAGGAAAAAGCTGGCTCATGGCAACAACAACAGGCCCCCTTCTCAAGTCTACTGGCACAAAGTTCAGAAGAAAAGGAAAGAAGGCCTTTCTTCCCCCAATTATACTGGATCTACAGCAAAACTTACCCTGGACTAGAACACCAAACTGGTGCCCACTCCTACACAACCAGGGGTGTACTGGGATATACAAAGAAGGATTTAATGGTTCAGACAGAATATAAATAGCTCTGAAAGTGGTAACCAAGTTCACCACTGTTCACTGAAATATTTCTGTGCTAAAAGTCTAGCCACATGTAAATTTACAAACCTTTCCCTAAGCAATTACTGGTATCCAATACTCGCATGCAGTTTTGTCTGATATATAACTCAGATCATTTTCTTTCTTACACTTAAAAATGTCCATTAGTACAGGATTATAGGAATAAATCACAAGACATAAGAGCAGATTGAACTGGGCCCATTATTTTCTCAGTAGAACAAGCAATTTGTATTGGGTATGACTGTAAACCACATGCAACTGGAGGGCCTGGTGGCAATGTGGTGGGCCACTCATGGTGGGGCAGCTCATATAAAATAGCACAATATTACAACTTTCAGAGTAAGGCAAATATAGGGCACCCCAAAGCCCTAGCCCCCACTGTAGGTACTCCTTAGCTGGAGAAAGGCTAAGGGACATCACCCTGACAGAAATGCACCCCTGCTGCAGTTCTTACCTGTTGCTTTCTGGCAGCAGCTATACCCAACTGAACATCTGGACTTGGTCTGGCCTGTGGATTCTGTCCCAATGGTCTAGAGGGGGAATAGTAGGACCCAGGTAGCCCCAATACCTCCATACGCTTGTCTAGGTGCACGCATCAAAGATCTTGGTACAATAGTCATGGATCTCTGTACAAATGGATTCAACAGGCACCTGACTAGACCTCTTACGCGTACATCATGATCTAGAGGATTGAGAGTTGCCGACTGCTATTACAAGCAATTGCTGAGGTTTCATCCCAACTGCAGTTTCTAACATGACAAGTATTAGAGGTAAAAAATGCAGAGCAGCAATATATCCTTTCGGTGTCATCCCGGTTCCTTTTCCTCCCCCCGCTTCCTTTAACTTGATTTAAAAAAAAAACCGAAAACAACTCCAGATCAGCCGTTAATACTGACTACCTTCAAATTCCTTCAGAAAACAGTCTAACACGAAGAGCTAATTGTTTTTATGTGAATACAAACGTTAATTGCTTCTTAAACCCAACAGATCTCAGAAATCTGGGACCTAAGTAAATTAAAAAATTGCCTGCATTGACGATCGTCCCAGATGCCTGAGGACTGAAACTTCAGGTCATTTCATTGGCTCCCAGCAGCTATGTAATGAGCATGGCTTCATGTGGATATAATTCCAATTTTCTGGAAAGCATCAAGGTTTCTGTTTTCAGCGTTGGTTGAGGCTCCACAATACCCCAAATAATGCTGAATTACATAGATAAAATCAGGATCTCAAAATCTTTGGTGGGAATGATTACCAACATGAAAGAAGTAGGACATCAAAGAATATGCTAGGACCTGACAAACAGATGTCCTAAACCCATTTGCTCATAAAGAATTCCCATACCTCGGTGCTGTCCAACACATGCCAAATGTGCAACTATGAAACACCACGGGCAAGTTAAACTTGGTTAGGTGTGGGATAAGTAAGCCATTTTATGCCAAAACCAGACATACCGTTGTAGTTAACCCCTACTACTGAGGGGTTCTCGTACCAAGTTCTGTGTACAAAATAAGACAATCAAACATTAGTGTATGTACCAAAGTATCTTCCCAATCTCAGCCCCAAACATTAACGTAACAAAGATTGTGCAAAATGTCCATGGGGTTAATCTAAATTGGAAACACTTGAACTTCCAGGGTTTTTCTCAACATAAAAATACAAAAACAGCACTAGAGTATTTTTATCCACGCTAAGCTTATCCACAAAAAAAAATGCTGCATTTGATAGAGATGAGAGCATAATGGATTGGTTTAGACCGATACAGAATATCGAACAGAAAACTTGTTGAGAGGATGTCAAAGAAACCAGAACAATATGCTTTATCCATTAAAAAAAAAAAAAAAAAAAAAAATCAGTGTTAAATTGCTGGCAATTGCTCTAAAGTATTTTTCTATGAAAAACAATCAGATGCCATAAAAAAAAAAAAAACAAAACCCAAAAACCTGCAGTAATGTTAAAGAGAATTTAAGGATATGACAAAAATGCAAAGAAAACAGACTAGAAGTCCCAAAACAGGCTAACAACCCATTTTAACAGGCTCCTAGAATCATTGCTAATAATGTTTTACATGAGAAGAGGCTGCCAACAAGTCATTTCCTATGAGGGTTTTGGAATGGTATCCCATCTCCTTGGTACATCAGACCCTTTTGGGCAGGCTTCACAAATCAGACCCCTCATTCTTTCCCTCAGCTATTTCAAGAGGGAAGTACCGCAGTTCATGGAGTTGTCTGTATGGCAATTAAGTGTGGCCAAGAAAGAAATAAGGAAGAAATAAAAGATTAGAAAGACATAGATGTTTAGGTGTTTTCCCAAACTGTGGATAAACAGGAGTATTCTGTTATTACATGAATAGCTCCTTAAGTAGGCTATCATATTTTTGTGTTTCTACTTTGCAGAAGTTTAGGAAGTTTTGGGGAGATGATTCATATACCGACAGACATAGTCACCACATTGAAGCTGCACAGGGCTAGAAGCTGAGTAAGAACTTTCCTCCAATTGCCTCCTTCTCACCAGGAAGGCTCAAAGTGCTACAAGTCGTAATTTTGGTTAAGACTTGAAAAACTTTGTAGTCACTTACCAATGGGAGATGAGAAGGTTTGCCAGGCAGGGGTGGGTCTTAAGTCATCCATTTCCACACAGTTGTTCACTTAAAAAATAGTTTTGAGGTTTGCCTGTAAAAATGCACTGGTGTCCTAGTACAACTATGAAACAAATGCAAACAGATGCAAATCATCTTCCCACGTAGCATTCAGACAGATCAGATCTGATGCCTCGGCTGCTATGCCAAATGGCACTGGCTTGAAACGAACATGACAAGTTTCTAATATCAGCAATAAAAATTACTTCTCAAACTGATGCTGGGAGGAGCATCAGCAGCAGTGGCCCAATTAAGTGCTTCTGGAAAAAGGAAGCCCCAAATATAGTTCAGGCTAGACAGGGATACAAAAAACAGAAACTTGTGCTTACTCACAGGGATACTGAAAAGGAGAAGAAAGCAAGCTCATCCTCCCTTACAGCACGTGGAAGTACAGGCCCTTAAATGTGCTAAGCTGTCCACATGCCTGAGGTTGACTTCCTATTCAGGAGAAAGAAATAAAAACTTGCATAAAAGACTGAATTCTTGAATTTAAATCAAAGATCAGCATCTTGTACAAATCTTAATGCCATTCTTCTCTGTATGAGAAATCAGCAAGTTTCCAAAGGCTGCGTGTTGATGATTCGCGCTAAGGGGCATCACCCTGACAGAGTAACAAGCATCTCCTCCTACTCTGTAATGAAACAGTGCCTCACACCCAGCATTTGGAAAACTGTGAAGCCTTTCAGAGGAGATACAAAAAAGTAGGTTTTGATAATACACGTTTATTAAAATATGGCTTTTTATTTTCTTTTTGAAGGAATGGATGGATATGAACTCCAAAATTTGAGTAAATATATGCATTTGCCTTTAAAAAAAAAAATCCTTGAAGTTTCAGCTGAATATACATTTTTCCCACTTCCTGTGCATAATTCTTGCATGTTGTTAAACAACTGTGCATTTCAGAATTATTTTTGTCAGCGCACACAATGATCTTATGTATTCTCATATTAAAATCTGCAAAGTACATATGGATTCTTTAAAATGTAATATTCTATAATATAAATATTTCCTCAATATTCTATAATAATTATACCTTCTATGAATGAATTAGGGGTTATACAGACAATATATGGCCACTTCTACACAGTTTTGATCTGATAAAATCAATGTTAATATCTGTGTGCATTGTCTTTAACAGGAGGATTTTAACAAAAATGTTCAGTTTTCCAATACTATCGTGTGTTCTCTTAAAAGCTATGTGCTGTGTTATTAAATACAATGGTATACGTTCTGTCATATTTCTTGATGGTATCCCTTTAATTAAGGAAACAAAATGGGGTTTTCCAACGTCCATTTTCTATTCTATGTAGTAATATTTCAAGACCATCAATATTACATTGGAGGCTGTAGACACACATACTAATTAGTTTGGCTAGCCGTCCGGAAAGTGGTCTATGGAAATTATGGAGAAGAATTTTAATGCACGGCACCTTCGAGTATTCGTGTTCTCGCTAACAATCATCATCTCCAGTAACGTACTATATCTTATGCAGACGTCTGATAGTAGAGTACCAATATAACTACCCAGTAGGATTAACAAGGAAAAGCTAATAAATAGAGATGATAAAGTAAGTGCAAACATGGTGGTCTTTCCTTCTCCTATAAATGAAAGCTAAGGTATACCAAAGACAACATCCCTGCAAATTCATCAGTAAGCATTAGGTAGTCTGCCTGGTCCCTCGCACTGCAATCTTGGGTGCCATTTTAAATTACATTCTCTCTTCTTGGCCAATAAATTAACATCCAGCCAGAGAAGTGGTTTCCTTCAGTAGCTGACACCAGCAGTTAACAGCCCAGTGTAAATGATACGTCTGTCAACCGTCCCTTCCCTACCTGTCCCCCACCTCTAAGGCAAGCGCATCAGCCCGCAATGAGTTTAGTATCTAGAACACTCGAGGATTTAACAACCCCACGTTTTTGCTGCACTTCGAGAAATACACTGTGGTCAGACCTGTAAACTAGATGTTCTTTCCTCCAACTTTCAATGTGACATGCAAACCTGCAGACTGTATTTAGATCTAGGACAAACAGCAGACTCTGCTGAGAGACTATTCAAGAAATGAATTCACTGCAGAGGCCACTTCTTTCACAAGAAAAAAGAATCAATGACTAAGCCAAAAGTACAGACACCTAACCAGTTATATGAGTTTGCACTTTGTAACTTCCCCAGACATACATGCTAGTGAAAGACTGTGTACACACCATATGTACAATCCAAGCCACGGAATGGAGCGTAAACTACAGCATACAAAATGTACGTGGAATAATGGCTAGTGATCTTCAAATGCCCAATGTTATAAGAACAGATAACAGAGCAGAGAAGCTAAATTATTTCTTTGAATCAATCTTCACCTCCAAGAATGCTGAAAAGACAGCTTCCTGTGAAACCTTATCTCCAGTGTAGCCAATGGCAGAACGCACACGAACCTCTGTGCAATTAGGATTTCACCACTACTCTTCAAAGAATAAAGATGAGACACTGTCAAGTTTTCAAGTCACAAAAGAAAAGGTGCCGGAACAAACACTAAAGTCCAATACACTGCAAACACAGCACGGTACATATAAAAAAGAATAAAGTGGCCTGAACCACTAACAAAAAATATGCAATTACATCAACTGCTATTTCAACAACTGAATTTCACAAATTTTGCAACAATTTTCAAAAAAGGTGAAGTCCTGAGAACTACAGGTCAAGTAAACTTTGCTTCAGTACCAGGTAAATTGGCTGAAACGAAACTTAAAACACATTCTAAAACTCCTGATACATCCAGCACTGAAGTAGTATCTTAGTCTAAGCTACAAAGTCTTGCTGGTATAGCTGTGACTACTAGGAGCACAAAAAAATAATAATAATAATAATAAATCACAGACCTGAGTGATGTAGCCATGCCGCAAAATGGCATGCCTGGACACAGCTATTCTGATAGAAAAGGGTTTCTGGCACCTTAGGCACCTATGCACATACACTGAAGCTGCTCCCACATGCTGTAATTACGCGTCAGAGCACACTCAATTAATCAAGTCTGCTGGAGCATGGTAATTACTATGCTCCAGCAGACTCATGTCATGCCTATCAGCATCCCCATGCTGAAAAATGGGGGCAACAAGGGTGCTTTAAATGTCATTCGATGAACTTTAACCAAAGTGGCCCCGCCACTATTTTTCAGTACCGGGACACTGATACACATGGCATTTTGACTGATACACATGACGCTCTTGGAGTTGCACCCCCCAACTTCCTGCCTCCCAGAGCACATCCATAAATGCCTCTAGCTTCTATCGCTCAAGGTGGTGTTGTAGCTATTTTGTGGTCATACCCCATGTCTCTGAAAGAGGGCTCCGCTCCCAGAACCATGACAACACAACCCATGAGGACAGCAGCCCCATAACGGAGACAAGCCCTTAGTTTTCAAGCCCCCCAGAAAGCATTCTTCATCTCCCCTTCAACCGCAAGAAAATCTAGGATAACGACAAGAACCTGAACAGGATTACATTAAGTATACGATTAAAGAACAAGCAACTTGTCTGTCAAGTAAACTTCTGGATGGATACTACTGTACATTTCCAGGATTATTATTTTAAAAGTGGTGCAATTATTAGGGCACCATCCCAAAGAAATGGAGAGATTATACTAAATCTCTTAAACCATGTCATCCTCTTATAATGGAAGGGGGTGGGGAGGAAGAAGCATTGCTGTCTCAGAAAAATGACAAATATTAGTAAGAACACAGTACGTTAAAACGTGTGTTTTAAAATAAAGGCAGGAAACAAAAATACAAATAACTACAAATTGATATTTAATATAAATGTATTTAATATATTATTAAATATCACTAACGTAATATTTCCACAAAAAATTATATATAAAAAAGGTCTTAAAAATATATCCAAATGAAGACAAATTTCTGTCAAACCACATACTATTAGATCATTAATTAGAAGTGCTTTTTTTAAAATTAAGGCTTCCCAAAGGCAGTATCTGATAAATCCATACATGTGCCATAACTACGCAAACTGTTAAAGGATGAAAAAGACTGTTCACTTTTTACATGTTGTTTCTGAAGCTCATTAAGTTTTACAAACCAAAAGTTTGAGTTAGCAGCTGAAATCTCACCTATAAATTAGCCCTAAGCTCCATTTTTTCTTCCACAGCATCACCGAACATGCTGTCATGGATATTTTACTATCCTTCCTGCATTTTAAAGTATGGCTAATACTTACAGAAACTTTTCATTGCAAAAATAACTGCCTGGAGCTACTATTATTTCAATACTATGGTTCAAGAATGGAAAATCCATTTGTTAATTTTCCAATGATAAGTTTGTCTCTTACGTGCGGTACTATCACCAGTAAGTACATCTTTCAAAAATAAATAAATAAATACTAATGTAGCAGGCTTACCTTTTGGAGCTTGGGTTGAGTCCCAGGCTTGAGATCTGCTGTTTTGATTGGTGGAGCCTTTCCACCAATCAGGAGGCAACAGGAGAAGTGAAGCCATGTCCCTTTCCTGAGAGGAGGGAGAGAAGAGCTCCCCTGGACCTGAATGAAGACTGTCAGGTCCAGAAGACTTCTGGGGCAGAGCCCTGGAGAGTGTAAAAGAAGCTGCGTGCCCAATACAAGGCAGATGCATCGGGGATGAAGAAGAGAGAAGAGCGGGACTCAGGAGAGCTGCTCAGCAGGGCAAACCAGTAGCCCGGAAAAGCCCCTGAAGACTTCCATTGGCGGGGAGCTGCAGACGACTCCAGAACTTAGGATCGTGGTGCGCAGCATGGCGTCTGGACCCTGGGAACTGTATGAGATGGCTAAGGTCTGCAACCTTTGGTGTGTGGCCAAAGACACAGTGCACATGCCGGTGCATGGAGCAGGATCTTTGGAGCCAATAATAATTCTGAATAATTATTGGGGGGGGGGGTGGACATATACATACACACACACACAATAATTATGCAGAAATACAAGTGAACAATAGAACATCCCCAAACAAAGGATATAGATATATACACGCGCGCACACACATACATATATGGTAGGGTTTATTGTTTTGTAAATCTGTATATGTATATAATCTATGACCTTACCCTTTAATGGTTTTGTTGTAATAATAAATGTGTATATAGTTAAGTAACGGATTGACTGGGTCTGACTCTATAGGGGACGGAGGCGGTCACTGGGCTCCTGTGTCCCTCCACAGCACACTGCCAATAATTCCTTCATTTAGAAAGAGGAGTACAAACCGGTGTAGGCCCAGGCTACACTAACGTAAAACAAAACAGCTGTTTTTATCCTGATTGTGGCTTTTTTACATGCCTGTCAAAAATACTCACTAAATACAACAGCTACCCTTACAAGACCTTTAAAAACATCTATAATCATTTACAACATATTCTATTAATGCCTATCAGCAGTACCATGCAAGAAGCAGCTGCAAATAAGTGTCTCAGCAGTAGCACTTAATAGCTTACATTTCATAAAAATAAACATTAACCTTATTCTTAATTATGACCACAGTGCACTTACATGTGGAAGAGATTTACTAATGAGTTAAGAGTTTCATGGAAAATGCTTCTATATAAGAATACAAGACAGCTTCTATTTGAGCCTGGGAGCAAGAATGCCTGATTGGCATAAAAGAAGAGAAGCAGTGAATCGCAAACAAAGTTTGTTTTAGGAATTAAAAACTTCCTGTACCTGACAGGATTCAGTCTAAGAAACTCAAAAAAGTATGTAATACTGTATATGCAGGATTGGATGCACAAGAACAGAAACTAGTTTATTCTCTGGAGGTAATACTATGAGTGCAATATGGAAAAATGTGATAATTAAATAATACTTACTTAAGAGCACTAACATGCCATATTCAACCCCTATCAAAGACCATTTAGTGACAAGCAAGGAACTGAAGTAATACACTGTAATTTTTCATTATGAGTGTGTCAACAAAGCAAGCTTATTGGCAGGTTTGTAAACATTTTTCCAGTTCTAGCATTATAGTACCTTTCCAATTCAGAGTTATTGTCAAAATTTCTCTCATTAGCATAAATTTAGACTTCACAAAGTATTAAAAGTATTTCTCCCAATACCTCCTGCTATACTTGCTTCATCTATTGTTCCTGAAAAGCTGACACTGATCAAGTTGCAATGGAAATCACAATGAAGTATATTAATAAACCTACGACAGATATAAGGAGGATAATTATGAACAACTGTCAGATGAAGAAACGTATATAACAACTGATGAGCTGACATGCAAAAAGGTAATTCTGAGCAAGACAACTGCTTATCTAAATTTTTTAAAACCTTAGGGAACCAAGAATCTCATACTAGCAGAATCTTTCTTCTTAAATGTGTGTGTGCATGCAGCTTTCACTAACATCAGCACAAGTTAAACCTATATATGCAACCCTCCACAAAAAGTACCATTAAATGTTTAAGCTAATTAATTTTACTAAATTGTGACTAAATTCATTTAAAAAAAATTCACCTCTTGTTTATTTGTAAATAATGTTTGTATTTGCAAACATGGCTCAAGGTACACAGATCCTCTTGCATTTAGATTTCTTAGGCTTCTATGTTGTCCACTATGAATCTTTTTGCCACAAAAATTATCCAAAAGTGTCATACATCGAGCAATATTTCATGATCTATAAATGGAGCAATGGTTTTGCAATTTGGTCAGCTGATAACAGAGACAACCAACTGGTAGACACTACCATAAAGTACGCTTTAACTCCACACAACTGAACTTGCCGCTGATTCCCAAGTCAAGTGTTTGAACTGGTAGACAAGGACTATTTTTTTTTTTGGTTATAAATTGAAATAAAGAAAGATACCAAAAACATAAGGTTTGAAATGTGGAGACTTCTCCCACTTCTCATTTCTATGGAACTGGATGAAAATACTAATGGATTTTGATAGGTTAACTATCATAAGCCAAGACTATTTCAAATTGTCACAAGGGCAGTATGGCAGTATGAAGGTACACATACAAAAACAGGTGAATACACCATGTTATGCTAATACATAGCAAAAGACCAACAAACATAATAAACTTTGCACAATCTGTTGATTAGACAAGTCTCTTCACAAGCCTTCATCTAGTCGGAGAATAAACTGGTAACTATCCTTAAAAATCACCGGAAAGCTACATATTTCATTTGTTCACAGAATGAGCAGCTCTCAAGACCACACAGACAGACATCAGCATCAACTGCTCACAAGATTCTCCCATCTTGAGAAATGCAAACAATCAAAACTTTAAGAACTGATGCTCAATGCACATGTTCTGTCTTTAACAAGCAGAAGGCAGGGCAGGGTGGCACATTGGAGACCAACTGGCTCAGACAAGCATGAGCTTTTGTAGACAACAAGCTATTCAGTCAGATGTTACCAAAGGCTTAAACAGAAAGGCAATGGAGGAGGCAAGATGCATGTTTCCCCACAATGAAAACCACAAAAGCTGGGTTTTCATTAATGATCCATACCATAGTAATGACTGCTCAGAGCTTGAGGACATAACTTCAGTCACTACCTCTTACTTGTGCCACTTACTAACTACTGGCACAGGTCAGTATGTGTCAACTCCGGAAATAGGAGACACAGGCAAGTGAATGTAAAGAAAAACACTAAGAATTAGTCACAAGCCAAAACTATATTTTTCTTCTGAGAGATAGAAAAATTAGCTAGATTTACTTTACTGTAGTTGGCATGCTTTCAAAGCATTTAAAACACAAGCCTTGAAGGTTGCAGGGGACTCCAGTTTTTTTTTTATTTGTAAATTATTTCATTTTTCTTTTCCGGACAGAGAGGCTAGTTAAAATTCAGCTCTATTTAAAACCCTAAGCTATTAAAAAAGGAAGAAGGTACCTGGTTCCTGATAATGTGCTCATTTTTAATTAGCAATTTGTTTCATTATTTGATTTAAATTCAAATCAACACAACCTCAAAAACAATTATTTTTCAAATGAAGTTGTTTGTCTAGACCGCCCACATTCAATCAACCACTAACAGGGTTTAAGCATGTGGTTATATAAAAATAATGATAAACAAAAACTTGTTTAAGCACTGTGGCCTGAGAATCACAGATGCATGCATCTTGGCACAATACTTGATTCATATATTTAGCGTTGCAAACAAGGCAATGTTTTACTCTTTGGGATGCATGATTTAACATTCTGCTGTTCTCAAATAAATTCTCTGATCCTTCATCTGAACTGACAAACCACAGGTAAAACATCAAGACTGTATTTGGCCACAGGTGTTGGGGATTTAACAGCATAATGAATATGGTCTACATTCAAAACAAGAAGAAAAAAAAAAATCTCAGTGATCTGAGACATATCTTATTTAATAATTGCCATGTTAAAAATATTAACAATGTTTCTGTGAAGATTTGGGGTGCAACCCCAAATTGACCAATGACCTTCTCAGTGCTTTGCTCCTATTACAGACAGCTAAAAGGGCTTAAAACCAAATCATTGTTTTTCTGAGCAGACGTGACTGAACTACCACCTACAGCTTTAAAACCTAGAGTGCTTTTAACCATTGTTCACTTGGAAAAACTATACAAATCAAATAAGACAAACTAAAGTTATATTTTATACTATTATAATTCTTCATAACATGCCTCAAAAAAAGGCAAGACAGACACCGAGCTGTCAAACAGCCGGGCCAGTAGGTAGTGGAAAACATGCTCACCGAAAGATAACTGCTAGCATCCACATGGTCAGTGATGGTCTGGCGTTCTCCCCGTTGATTAATCTTCCTGAACCTTCGCCGAGACTGCCTGATGGGAACTTCTCTTTGCAAGATATTTTCTTCATTGTCTTTGGAGTTCTCCACCTGAAACACATGTTCAGGATCCTGGTTAAACATCCAATTCTTCCAAAGCATTGAAAGTCGATGGAGCTTTATTAAGCTCATGAGGAAGGCATTAATATTAGCTCTTAATAGTTAATCTGCTTAGGAAACAGACTATACAAGTCCCTTAAGCAAACCAGTGCTACATGGCTCAAAAGTGATGTTATTACAATGAGCTGGAGGCCACAGTTTCCTTCCAGGAAGCAGAAAAAAAAGAAAAATAGAAAGAACCACGTGTATCCTCTACATCGAGTTGCTTACTAGCAGCAAACCTTCCTACTGCACACGTATGTTATATAACAGCAACTGCACACTGGTTAAAGTGTTCAAAGGATACCAACTGCAAAACACATTTATTTTAAAATGTTATACTTACTATAGTTACAAGGTTAGGCATTAAAAACATGTTAGCTGTCACATTTTAACAAAGACCAATGGGCTTTAAAGCCGTACCTAAACTGGGACACATTTAAAAGGGCATTAGTCAGTCAAGGAAAACCCCAGAATCTCGCACAGCTCTCCCATGATCTTTATTTCTGACCACTGTATTTCACGCATAGAAAATATAATTTTTTTTTAAATACGTGCAACTGCTCTAGAACTCTGATAGCTTTTTTTGAACATCAAGATTAAAAAGAAGGCATATTTATGTATGTTTCCTCTATTTAATATGAAGTACTTGGCATGTTTCAATTGCTTTTTTTTGCATGAAAAACAGGCCAACCTTCCATGTTTCCTTTTGATGTCTTGGAAAAAACACATCGAGCAGGAAATAGAACAGACAGGCATATACAAATAGGCTGCAACTGGGCTTTTAATTTCTTTGTAATACACCTAACATGCAATAGTTTCTACTCTCTTTATTCACGATTTTTAAAAGTTTCAGATACTAGAATGTTTTAGTTTTATAGCCATACTTTAAAATGTCTACTGAAATAGTTAAATAGCCAACTTCATTTTCTCTTCCAGCAGTTACCTTATGATACCTTGATCAATTTACTTGAGGCCAAAATTGTAGAAGAGAACAGAAACAAGCCAAAAAACTCCCCCCAAAAAACAAAACCAAGCCAGAAGGCAAGCAACTGAAAACAATGAACCCTAACTCTCATTCTGTATGAGCGATTTGAGAGAGACCAGATCTACCCATTCCTAGATAGGGAGTCAAATTTTAGGAATTTTTTTTATTAATCTCCTAAAGATAAAAACACCACCACTTGAAAGCAGACAGGATAACTGCTTTCGTAGCTGGAGAACGCAAGAAAAATTATGCTGCAAGATACTGAGCTGACCAAGGGATACAAATCTGACAGTATGATTATCCCTGGATTAGAATTTAATGTCGTACCACATGGATATGAAAAAGGAACGTAACTGAAGCAGTGTGCAGACATTCATTTCTATTGGAAATGTCTTCCCGTAGAGAAGCAGCCCAGGAGCTGGACTTACACGTGTTGCTCCAGCCCCCATGGCTAAAGAGCTCCAACAGCTTCAAGTCTCCAGCCAGGAGGCACTAGCGGGCTGCTCCCTGGGCAGCCCTGAAAAGCAACACCTGCCACAGCCAGAGGGAAAGGTCCTGGCCCAGGAGAATCACCCTGCTCCCATCCAGTCAATCAGCATTCCTTCTCCCCTGGTGGGAACTCTCCCAGTTCCCCTCCACAGGAGAACAGCCCTGGTCCTTGCACTCCTCCGGGATCACTGAATGGGTGCAGGAAGAGGAGGGGGCGTACAGTAGCTGTGGCAAGGCTGTGCCTCGGCCAACACTGGTCCAAGCTCACCGAGGGTAGCTCAGGGTGAAATGGGGTCACTCTGCTGTGGTGGCAAAGCCCTGTCTTGCTCTGCTCTTGCAGCAAGGAGAATCTGGAGAGGCCAGGACTGAAGTGCTGGGCTGGGGAAAGTCCAGGACACAGCCACCTTCCAGTCTCTCCACTTTCCCCTTGGTCCCCCGCCACTCAGATGAGCAGCAGAGGCAGCAATTTAAAAAGACAACGGGACCCATAGGCACATGCATGGAGAATTTCCCCAGTCCAGGTCCCTCTTGCTGCCCCACCTAGGGGCAGAGCAATGATTAAAAAGCCAACAACTGGAAGCAGGGTCCCCGAGGCCTGCTCCTAGCTGCCAGCTTTTAAATTACCATCCTGTCGCTCAGCTGGGCATTAAGGGGGTGCCAGTGGGAGCCAGCAAAAAGTCCGCTGCCTCTTCCCAAAACTGAGGCCGGCTTGGTTTGGGGGAAGAAGTAGAGAGCAGTGGCTGCAGCTCCCCTCCCCTCCTGATCTATGGTGTAGGGAAGGAGCAGCTGCCCTCACCCCTCCTGGTCCTGGAAGACAGGGAGCCTTTCCAGTGGCTCTGCTCTCCCTGGTCCCCAGGAGGAGTTAAACCAGGAGAAAGTGTATAGACCTTCAGTCTGCAAGAAAAAAAAAAACAAACAAAACCCTCCCAGAAGCAATTTAACTCTGGTTGCCAGCTTATTTTTCTCTAAGAGTAGCCATTTCTGATCTGAAAGAAAAAAAGTCTAAATATCTGCAACACTTCTGGTGTCTACTGGGACAGCAGCAATTCTCCCAGAAAAACACCTATACCTGCCTTGGTGGAAGTTTCACCAGCAGTTTTTAAATGACAAGCAACAAACATCTGCAGAACAGAAAGGCCTTGAGGGGCGACATCAGAATATATGGATTTTTAAGTACTGACAAAGCAACTGCTACGTAGACCAAATATAAATCTGAAACTAATTTCTTTTAAAGTTGCCCTATTAAACTAACAAGCTTGATTTCAAATTTTAACTTATATAGCATATTCAGACACCTGTTGATTTGTAGCAAAGGCATCAAATCTAGTCCACAAAACCACTTCATCTGGCTAGTTGGGCTACTAGAAGTGGGGGCATGGCTAGAGGAGCCACAGGATCCAAGGCCCTGAGCTCAAGTGAACGTGACCATCCACAGCAAAAGAGCAAGCAAGAGCTGTGCCAACACAGACTCACTCATCCTACAGCCACCAGTCCCACGGCTGCTTGCCTTACTACGACTCTTCCTGCTACAGCCACTGCCCTTTCAGGCCAGATCTGGCCCAGGGCACGCAGTGAGTTTGACACCCCAGGTTTATGAGAAATGCAGTTCTATGCCAAACATATTACTTGCTTTTCTGATGTCCGAGTCCAATCCTATAAGTGTCTACATAGCTGCTTACAGGTGCCAAGCTCCTATTATCAAGAGAGCTGAAAGCATTTGGTATCTCGCGGGACCATAACAGCTTTCACATGGAGTTCCACAGACATTTTTACGATGCTTGTAGAATTATGGCAAAGTAATCCTCTACTATGATGTAAAACTATTTTCCTTCCTTTATTCTAAATGAAAAATAAGAATTGAGCCCAAGGCTTGTTAGTGGGGGCAGAGAGGGGAAAAAAAAAAATCAACTGTTAATGGAAACTAAGAAAATAAGACCACCTGCTTCCTTCAGTTAATACCACTACTGTATAACTGTCAAAAAATATCAAAGAAGCTGAAAAGCCCTCGTACAACACAACTTGAAATTTAGTGATATTGTACATACATTCATCCTTTTCTTTCATTTTGATACCAGGCAAAACAGCAGAGGTCTCAAAACTTATAGTTGCTCTATTCATAGTAAGGTACCATTTATAATAACTTACAAATGGTTAAAAATTATTACAACTAACCATGACTTATAACCATCTATAACAATTTCTAACAGCATACTTATTATGTTTGATGAAAGTAACAATCTCTGCTTTAGGTGACTTGACACTTCCCAATGAAGGCTATTTTCAGCTGTTTATAAAACATCAAACAAACAGTTCGGACCGAAAGTCTCTCTGCTGGGCATCTGCCTCAGGCTGAACATTTCAGCCAGAACATTTCACCTATTCCAGAAACAAAAAAGTTTTAAAAATAAAAATAAAGCTTTATTATAACAGTTTTCAAACCTTTTGTAGTTGTAACCCCACACAGTCAGGTAATTTTATTGACTGACACCACACGCAGTTCCCACTGTCCAGGTGCTCACAATAAATAGGGAGGTTGAACATACTGCACCTCACGCGTTCTTAGGTTTGACATTCCCATTAAAATCTTTCTGACCTTAGGGCTAGGGACAGAAGCTGCACATAAACCAGTATAAAAGTGATCAACCAGTTCAAATCTGTAACTCAAGTTCAGTGCACATAAACCGCTTTCAAAATGGCCAATACCAGTTTATTTTAAACTTGGATAGATGTATGATTTAGGTAAAAGCGGTTTATTGAACTTCTGTTCCAATTCCATTGTGTCACAGATTGTAAGGCTGGAAGAGACCTTGGAAGATCATTGGGTGCAGCCCCCTGCACCAAGCAAGAAAGATAACTGGGGGTCAGGTGACCCCAGCAAGGTATCCGTCTAGTCTCCGCTTGACGATTTCCAGGGTAGATGTGGAGGGAACTTATTCCACTGTCTGGACACCCTGCCTGTGAAGAAGTTCTTCCTAACATTGAGCCTGAATCTATTTCCAGGAGTTTGTGGCCATTACTCCTGGTTTTCCCCTCGGGTGCCCTGGTGAACAGTTGCTCACCGAGCCCTTGTTGTACTTCCTTAGTGCAGCAGTAAGCTGCTACCAGGTGCCCTCTCAGCCTTCATTTCCTCAGGCTGAAGAGTCTCAGCTCCCTCAGCCCTTCCTCATATGGCTTGCCTTGTAAGACTCTGATCACATAGGGTGACTCTTCTTTAGACTCTCTCAAGCTTGTCCACATCCTTGTTAAAGTGCAGTGCCCAGACCTGAATACAGTACTCTAGCTACGGTCTCACCAGTACTGAGTGGAGTGGAGAATCACCTCCTTGGTTCTGCTGGAGATGCATTGATTGATGCATGCCACAGTATTATTTGCCCCACTGGCTACAGCATCACACTGCTGGCTCATATTCATATTGTGGTCTAGTATTACCCTGAGGTCCCTTTCATTCATGGTGCTAGTTAGTTTGGTGCCACCAAGCCTGTAGATGTGTTGGGGGTTGTGCATCCCAAGGTTAAGCACTTCACATTTCTCAACGTTGAACTTCATCAGGTTCTGATCTGCCCAACTTGCCAGCCTGTCTAGGTCTGCCTGTAACTGTAGTCTATCTTCAAGCATGACCACGCTTCCCCATAATTTGGTGTTGTCCACGAACTTGGCCAGCGAGTTCTTCACCTCCACATCCAAATCATTAATAACAATGTTGAAAAAGTCCTGGACTGAGCACTGACTCTGCTGGACACTTCTGCCCACTTCTTGTCAGGATGACACAGGTCCATTCACTACGACTGTCTAGGTCCTATTCTGCAGCCAGTTTCTCACCCACCTGACTGTCTCAGAGTTAAGTCCATAATCCTCCAATTTTCTCACAAGGACATCGTGGGATACTAGATCAAAGGTCTTTTGGAAATCTATGTATACCATGTCAACCTGCTCTCTCGTGTCTAGGTGGTGAGTTACCTGGTCATAGGAGGAGATGAGGTTGGTAAGGCAAGACTTGCCCACAACGAAGCCATGCTGCAAGCTTACCGCAGCTAGACTCCTTGATGAACTTTTCTAGGATTTTCCTTAGGATGGAAGTTAGACTTATGGACCTGTAGTTACCCTCCCGACGCAAGTTAACTCTCGGTCCCCCCCAGTTTTCAAACAAAACGTGAAATCAGGTAATTTTCACAAAATCAGCAAAACACACGCACACACACAAGCCCTGCAACAGAGAGCAGGAAAGTGAAGCTCAATGTAAAAATAAAAGGTTTTGCTTTTCTGCACACCCCCCACCCCAGCTGTCAGTTTGGTGAGAGGGCTGTCCTCATGCAGTGGGGTAGCAACAGCTTGTCTCCATGTCTGTACAGACTTTGGGGGTTGGGGGGGAACCAGGGCTGGGCCAGGAAGCGCAGAGCCGGGTCAGGGCAGAGGCAGAGGAAAGTGTCGCCTAGCCAGTAGGACAGCAGAACAGCAGTGGCCTGTTCCCAAGCCTGTGGGGGGGGGAAAAGGGGGGGGTTACGACACTTATTTTTCCCCCTGTGCAGGCCAGGGTTGGGCAGAGAGTGGAGGCCAGGCCAGGCAAAGGAGCAGTAGGGTGGTGGCAGCCCACGCATCTGCCAGAGGCCCCAGGCAATCAGTCAGAGGCATCAGGGTGTGGGGCCCCTCTGCAGCCGACCGCCTTGCCAGGTGGGCACAGGGGTGCCCCCCTCGCATGCTTGACAGCGGACCTGGAAGTGAACTAAAATACTCCTGTGGGACGCTCCATCCACCCCAGCATCACAGCGTTCATGAGCCAAACCTGGTACCTTGAGGTACATGGAAAAACATTCAAAGCTGTGTCTATGGCCAAATCACCGATTCTCCAAATCAGCATCAAATCTTCAGATTAGGATTTGACCAAATCGAATCGGGACAGCGATCCGAATCAATTAATCAAATCACTGTCCCCAATTTGGGCTGAATCCAAATTGAATACAGTCTGTTTTGCACACCCCTATTCTCACCTCTCAGGGCTGGCACATTTCCATTTCAATATGGAACCTCAATTATAACTATTAAGCTCAAGTCTACATCTGCATTTCCACTCAACTGACATAGGAACAGTGTGGTCAAGTACATTTATACAAAATGTACTTTTCATGAATTTATCTATTTGTATTCTTATCATCAAGGATAATTTACTTTAAATGACAACTGTATCTCTTAAGACTTT
The DNA here is from genome assembly GCA_030014935.1 of Caiman crocodilus. Taxonomy (NCBI): domain Eukaryota; kingdom Metazoa; phylum Chordata; order Crocodylia; family Alligatoridae; genus Caiman; species Caiman crocodilus. Next base: position 25,955,217 of record JAGPOW010003447.1, on the reverse strand, counting down.
TACAGAATACATTTTCTGTCTCTAGATTATAGTCCACGTCATGTTGCAAATCTCATCTGTAGTTAGTGACTCATCAATTCTCAGTTTAGGGAAATTCATACAACATCACGGAATTTGTGAGTGACACCGCAATGGGTCACTTCCCCCTTCAGGCACTTCCACTTAGCACAGAAATGACATCATAAAATATAAGCACGTTTTCTAGGTAACAATGTACCTGAATTTTTTGTGTGTTTTCTTTTAACTAGATTAAACCTCATTGTAATAGCTTATAAAATGAAAAAAAAAAGTTGCTCAACTGCTCATAAACAGTGGTCCGTATTCTTTTCTCAGTTATACTAGTCAAAGGGTGGGAAGAAACATACCTTTTCATCTGATTTAAAAGGGGAGGGGAAGCTACTGCTTAAGAGCAGGAAGTAGCTATGCTGTAGCTGTCACGTTCAAACAATCCTGCAGCAATACAACTTAGCTATATTGCCCTATATTTGACCCTGGATGAAGCAGAGTTAAATCTGGAGTGTATTTGCTATACTTGTGTGAAACAAGCAGGCATAATGGCTGCAAAAAAATCTTGTCTCCATATCCCTTGATGGCAAGACAACTAGGATGTCTGTCTATATTCCAAATCAAACAATGTAATGGGTTTACACTTAAATTAAGATTCGTCTCAAGAGTTCACTTCAAAATGCTAGTATCGCATAGTTAAGGGATCATACAAGTAAATGCATACAACCTATAAGTCATCAGAGAAAACCACTGTGGCATGTACAGTTCTAGATAACTTTAGAGCAGTCGCTGTGTATGCGCAGGGCTCAGTCATCCTCAGTCAAACAGGCATTAAATGCACTTAACTCTTAACAGCCATCTTAAAAGTTGCCTTTTGTCCAAAAACATTTTACCCACTATTTGTAATTGTAACAGCCGGTAGCAGCTGAAGGGGATAAAATTAAATAACTGTTGAATACAATAGACAGTCTTTAAAAAGGTAGTTTTCCTGGCTCAAGTTACTATCACAGCTCAAGTGCCATGTCTGAAATCAAGCACTTACTACTCGTTCAGCTACGCTAGAATAATCAACCACTGTTGCAAGAAATGTTCCAGTAAACACGCTAATAAACTTCAAAGACATAAAAGGTAAATGGTTCCCTCTTTCTTACTGTATTTCTTTGATGCTTTCAAAAACATCCTGAACTACATGTGGGGACACAATCCCAGGTTTTTAACGCTGACAGGTCTTATCTAGCCACAGGAGAAAGTTAGTTTGGGACAAGGGTGACAACAACCCTGAAGCGTTTCTGTTCCAAATGACTCCATCAAGCTCTCTTCTTGGGTCTCAAGCATCCAGATTATATTTATTTCATAAGGAAAAGGAAACCTCTTTTTATTACACCAGTCCCAAAAAAGATAAATCAACTCTTTCCATTCTACTTCCTATTTATGTTCCCTATTTATTCTGCTTATCTTTGTAGCGGGTGAGACTGACATTCTTGGGTTGAAATAACTTCTGTGCAAGAAGAGCTAGGTCTAATCTGTGCTTTCCCAGGGACTATACTTTTCAATTCAACAGTGCTACATACTAGGGGTGTGCAAAACGGGCCGTATTTGGTTCAGATTCAGCCCAAATCAGGGACAGCGATTTGATTCGTTGATTCAGATCGCTGCCCCGATTCGATTCGGCTGAATCCAAATCTGAAGATTCAATGCTGATTCGCAGAATCAGCAATTCAGCCACAGACGCAGCTTTAAATGCTTTTTCTATGTACCTCGAGGTAGCAGGCATGGCTCGTGAATGCTACGATGCTGGGGTAGATGGAGAGTCCCACAGGAGCACAGCGGGGGACCCCCCACATGCTCAGCAGTGAACCCAGAAGTGGACCGAAATTATTTCTGGTCCACTTCCGGGTTCACCACCCAGCACACTGGGGGCCCCCCTGTGCCCTCCCAGCTGGGCGATTGGCTGCAGAGGGATCCCAGATGCCCTCCCTGACTCAGGAGGCACCAGTCACTGCCAAATTGGGCCAAATCTCTGCAGAATTGAATCAGCGACCAAAGTTTCACACAGCCCTACTACCAGAGCTGACCTGAGCAGGGTATGGGACCCGGGGCAAATCAGCCTATGCAGGGCCCCACCCCTGCTCCAATCCCATGGGCCCTGAACTGAAGAAGTTGTGTCAGGAGAGGAGGGGGGTGTGGACATGGGGGAATGGCTGGACATGGAGCCGCTGCTTCACCCAGCTCTGCGCCACCGCTTCTCCGCCCAGCTCCGTGGGTTGCCCAAAGCACGGTGCCCGGGGTGGTCAGCCTGATTCGTGCCCCTCCCGGGACAGCCTTCCCTACTACATACCTCCTTACAGCAGTGACACACATAACCTCACACATCCAAGTCCATAACCTTTGAAATTAGGTCCTCCAAGGCTTAAGGAAAAGAGTCTGCCTGGACAGCTAATAGAACCATATACCGTTCTCTGGGTCAGCCATTCTAAACGCCAGTGGGAAGGATACTGGTACCCATGACACCAGAGGCACTTACACCATTAGTGCCTCATACCTGCTTTCAATAAAGCTTGGTGCTATAAGGCTCTCTAAGCCTTTACGGCCTACTTCTATATATTGTTAGCTTCATCCCAACTGCTGAAGACAAAGTAAAGATGTATTCTTTGAAGCTGAGGTACAGTGTCACCAGACTTGAAGAATTGCATCCATCTACTCTGTGTGACAAATTATTCCCCAAGTGACAGGAAAAGGTACAGAAGATTGAATAAAGAGTATTAAAATCAGATAAGCCAGACAGAAGCTAGATATTACAAAGTCTCAGGCACATTGTTCATTACTTTGAGAACTTAACCTTTATAAATAGGATCCTTTCAAACAGCTCTTCTAGACCATCAAAAATATCAGATTTAGCTTAATCATGTCTAGAAATAAAAGGAAGCTCATTCAATACACTTTGGAGATCTGTTCTGGGCTGACAAACATGGAGATACTTTCAATCCCACTAGTATCTTTTATTCAAATCTGTGAAAAGCATAATAGAATGCCAAGTAAGAGTCAAAAACAACTCGCGTCCATTTTGGAAAGGACCTGTGTATTAAGAAAAATCAAACTGCAAACATACTTTGAGAGTTAAAAAGATCAGCATGCAAGTCTGGCGGTAACGCAATCATAATTGGCCAGCAGATCAACTCAGCAGTATTCGTAATTCTAAAATAAACCCAAATACAGCTTCTCATAACACAGCACAGAGAGGCTAAACTTACCTTGCATTTGCTATGTCTAGGGTGAAAGAGTCAGGCTTCAAGCACTGACTAAACTTCCATATGTTCCTCCTGCCTTCATCCTAGGCTTCCTATTAAATGGAGGTGCAAACCCCAAGAGTACCTTAGCTAAACAGGCATGTTTGGCTGACCTAGCTAGGTTTGCACAGGATAACCCAAAGAGAAAATTAACTTATACCAGATGACTGACTGAGGAGAAAAACTAGTCAGCACTGGCAGGTCTCAAACTGAAAAAAGTAAAAATAATTTTAGAAAGGTTGACACAATCATTCTAATCATCATTACCCATCCAGTATAATTTATATAGCTATTGCTGTCATAAAAAGCTATAATTAGAACCAAACCAATTTTACTATAACTTTATAGGATGCTTTACAAAAAGCCTCCTATTATAAAAGGTACACAAAGCAGCGGCTGAGATTTATAGCGCCATTAAATACATTTTTTTAAAGCTGTTCTTACCACAATCATTTCAGAAGGCTCCAGTACAATACACTCGCATCCTCTCTTTCCTCCAGACTGCTTGCCAAAACTGGGGGGGAGAAAAAAGTGGAAAAAATGTTGTATTTTACCTTTTTAAGTGTAAAAATAGATTACAGAAGACAAGTAGTTCAATACCCTCAGGAAAGAGACAGTTCATAAAAACTAATCATACATAAACATCTGAATCATTTTTCTGGAATTGACATTAATAATTTTTAAGTTAGACAGCATCTCTCATCACAGCCTCTCCAAGCACTTCTACATAAGACCCAGGAAGCCTTTGTGAAACAACTGTGATTGTATTGTTGTCAAGAGGACCGACCACACTGCACTGCGTTCTGCGTCTGTGTTATCTAATAAACACGGCCCAAAAGAATATAAAGAGGGACAAGATGCAAGTGAAAGTACAAAATACCACCAAGGAAAAATGTAGAAGAGCAGGCAATAAAAAACAAAACACAATACACGAAGCTATATGCGCTAACTAAAGATTTGTTTTTCACTGCAACAATTAACCCTTGTTAGACAAGTTTCTCCACTCCAGTCAGAGCAGCTCAAGTAAAAATGCTCCCTCCAGAAACCTTTTCATTCCTCCCAGGAAGAGCACACACCGACTGCTGAAACTTCCTTAGCTGACGAAAAGTTTTTGAACCTGAAAGCTTGCTTAATAACTATTCTCCAACTATTTGGGTTGGTCTAATAAAAGATTCACCCAAGGAACCTTGTCTCCCTACAGAAACCAGCACTCAAATTATACAGAATGATTCGACTAGTAGCCCAGTGACTGGATTAGTAGCCAAAGAGATGCTCCTGCTACATTCACACTGCATTATGAGCCTGAGTGCCACCAGTATGGGAGCTCTGACCACACCAACAGTCCAGCTGGCCTGAGCTTAAAGCGTGGCTTAACAAGCTAGAGATGCATGTGAGAATGGAAGTGCCAGCTGGGGCAAAACTTGAGCTGCAGCTTGAGTTAAACATGGGTCCTAAAAGTAACAAACTGAGAGGTTTCACAGTTTCATTTTTAAACAGTTAAGTGAACCAGAAGTTTGGGTTGGCTGCCTAGCCATTGTATTGGGCAGTTTACAAAATAAAATATTATGTCCAACTTATGGGAGAATAAACTGAGGCTCCAAAAAATAAAGGGTGAAAGTTTTAACGATATTTAGGCACCAAACTGCCAAAGAATACAATAGGAATTAGATACCTCAGGTAAAACCCATAAATAAATTTAGGGCATACAGCTGAGGCAAGACACCACTAACTTAAGCATCTAGTACGGAGAGCACCATTCAAAATCCAGTAAGGTATCTGGGGTCTTTATACAGGGCATGAAGAGTCCAAAATCTCAGCAGGCAGGAAGAGCAAGCAAAACGAGTGCAAGACAAAACAGTCTAGGGATTTAGACGCTCCCCCTCCTAAGTGAAATCCGATATGCCCATGATTGTTTATGCATTATATTAAACAGTCATTAGGAGGGAAAAAAGCCAAAAAACCAATCCGCACCAGATCAAATCCCTCAGAGAATTTGAGTGTTACTCTATCTAGCCTCTGGTCCTCAGTGGGGCACAGGCAGACACTGAGTGCCTCGCTGCTCAGACTGGGGCAGTCCCAAGAACAACTGTAGGCACCTTGGGAACTTCCAGGTCAAGCAGGAATGCATCTAATGGACTTTAAGGGTCCTCTATGGGTGACCGAGAGAATTGTCTGGATTGCAATTTTGTAAGTCCTAAGTTTTGAATCAGACACAGGCTTTTCTGCATCAGATTTCTAAATAAAGCATAAAGTCACATTGCAGAAGTAGCAATATAAGGAAAAAGCATCCTTGAAAAAAAGCAATGGACATTTGATCTCTTCATTTCCAAATGATGCTGATAACCACTGATGGACCATGGAAGGTGCTGCTATTGAAGAATTCTAAAATCATTGATACTAAACTCCTTAGCACTTTCCACTTCAGGAAAGGGACAAAATTAAATAGAAAACACCATTTTTTTTTAAAGTTACACACTAAGCAAGGCAGATATTTTTAAAGGAAGAGGAAAGGAAAGGATTGACATAACAGCTCAATGTGCTAATGCTTCCTGTTTTAGTATGCTGCCCTTTGTGCTCTCTCTTATCAAAGCTGAAGTCTCAGCCGAGACTACAGACTTACAGTGAGACTATAATGAGTTTTCTCCTAGTTCTGTTTTCTCCCCCACTATGACACGCAGTTATTTTCTTCTCCTGAAACAATGGCAATTGTTATAGAGAGGGTTAACCAAAACTGATTTCATCTCATCCTGTTCAAAACACTGAACGAGCTTATAACTCTACACAGGCTGACTTTCGTGCATTTCAGTCGCTGGTATTCTCTTCAGGGTTTGCTAGAGGGCAACAAAGATTTTTTTAAATCTTTGGACACTACATGGATAAGAGCGGAGAACAAATCAGTAACATTAAAGCTACATACACCTTCAACAGAGGCAGAGTTTAGAATTGCATGGTTTTCAGGGTTTAGTACAAATGTGCAGCTCCCTGAGCCACATCCTTTAGTAATCCTGCTTAAAATAATTAATCCCAGAAAGAGCAAGGGGCAAGAAGGGGGGTTATTACTGCTCATATTGCAGTACTTTCCGTGAATCATTCTGACGTTTTATTTATTAATGTTGTCACCATTCCTGATTGTTTTCTGGAGTCCTTGTTCTTTGTTGCATACACATCGCAATGTCCTTTGCGGTAGGGCTGCGTGAAGCTTTGGGTGACGATTCAACTCGGAGGAGATTCAGCCCGATTTGGTGGCCAAATCTCCAAATCCAAATTGAATCAAGGGATCAATTAAAAGGTCTGAATCGATTCGAAGTCCCCCAACCCCCACCCACTCTCCCTGCTCGCTGCCCCGGTCATGGCTGCGCCACCTGGTCCAGCACCCAGCTCTTTAAAAAAGAGCCCCTACTCAGCGGTTGCTGCCAGATGGAGGGGGGGGGAAGAAGGGGGGAGTGATCCTTGCTGCCTCCCACTACCTTATGCTGCATGGGGGGCTCTGCACAAGCCCTCCAGTAACCCCCGCACTGTCCCAGCCACCCCATGGCTGCCCCACCTGGCCCCAGCTCCCAAAGCCAGCTGCCCTTGGGGCTTCTTGGGGCTCGTGTCCCCCACAGAGCAGTGGGGGAAAGTGGGGGTCACCCCCACACCTGACTGAGCTTTTTTTTTGAGCCGGAGCTGGGACTAGGAGAGCGGGCAGGGGATGGGGGCTCGTGACAGAGCCCCCCACACAATGATTGCCCCCCTGCCTGGCAACAGCTGGCGAGTACCAGGGTTTGGGTTTTTTTCCAAAGAGCCAGAAGCTGTGGCCAGGTGGGGCACCCATTGACAGGGCTGGGAGAGCAGGCAGGGGATAGGGCCAATTCAGAGATGCAGACGATTCGGCAGTGGCTGAATCTACAAACCAGATTCAGCCAAATCGAATCGGGACAGTGATTCAAATCACCGTATTGAATCACTGTCCCCCGAATTGGCTAAATCCGAAGCAAATACTAGCCACTTCACACAGGCCTACTTTGCAGCTGTTAGTGTTTACCAGTATCCAGCCAGCAAGGAGCTCTGTGGTCTGGAGACAGGTGAGCTTGGCATCCCTGCTACAGTGTCAGGTAGCTGTTTGAAAGATGCTTTCCTTCTCTTGTTTCTCCTTTGGTATCCCCTAATGCCATCATTCATCCCATTGCCCTTGGGGTCAGAACTGGATTCAGCTCAACAAGTTCTTTGCAGTCCAGCCCCTTGTGTTACAGGAGCACTCTGGCAGGCTGCTGCCACGAAGCTCAGGATGAGCAAAGACACGAGTAATGGCCTTGGAGCTTCACATTCTGTGGAAAACTCCAGATACCAAATAGACTTCAGATATACTTTTAAAGAAAAGCTGTTACTGAAATAAGTATGAAAAAATAGATCATACAGCTGTGTATGACGCCATCAGTGTTAGCTAGATATTAAATAATATATATTCTATTTTTCTAGTTCTAGATAGGAAGTGGTACCTTTTCTTAACAGTAGGTGCAGATTATACATTTTATTTTGACCAAGCTGACCAGGGTCAAACCTTGAGGTTAAATTTATCTAAGTAAACAGGTGATAGGCTGCATCCAGACTTGGGAAAAGGTTGAGACGAGCTCTCGCATGATAGCTAACCACAGTCTAACCCTTCTCCTCTCCCCCAATGTCCCTGAACAAAAACAGATCACACCTCTGAAAACTATGGTTTCACAGGCTCTCCACAAACTCAGGGTGCAAATGTGTGTGAATTTGCATTAGTTAACTTTCAGATCACATTTTCAAGGTTAACTTCTTAACCAAGAGCTCAAAACTGTTTTTAAAATGAAATTTTAGATTCTGAAGCACAATTCTACAGCAGAAAATGAATTCTGCAGAAAACTACTTGACTATGAAACAAATTGAGCCCTGACAACAAGTATACATAGGGTATCATTCACAAAAACACTATTTAATGCCCCACAGTTTTCTCTATACAAATACACAAGCATCGAATCATGTATAATTCTGGTGAGCAAGTGAATGAGAAGAAAGAATTAAAAAAGGAGTAAAAAAAAAAAAAAAAAGCAAAAAAGAGAAGTGATGGCATAAAAAGTATGACGAATGAATGGATAGAAGAAAACAAGATGGAGAAGCAACTGAAGGGATAGCAAGTCAATCTAGAGAGTACACCTGTAACTTTAAATACATAAGATATTCCAGACTTATGCATGGATGTTCTGTAAAAAAAACAAAACAAAACAAAAAAACATATATTCAAAAACCTGTACTTCCTGGAAACAATGAAAGGCTTAAATGGTTGGCTAACCATTCATGGAAGGGAGTGCAAAACCTTTAAACATTCCTAATTAACACAATAACTGGGACAATTTCATGCAACTATTTTAATGAAACCCAAGATTTTTTCAACCAAAAATATTAACATTGTAATTATGACAACCATTATGACAAAGCATTATAATCAACAGGAGCATTGCAATTTGAACTGTCCAATTCTGATTTCACTAATGTATCAGAAAAGATGCGTCCTTCAAACAGAATGGGTGCCATGAAGTTACAATGACAATGACTAACATTTTCATTTCTTGCACTGCAAGAGGCTGCTGGAGTAGGATTTCCACAATGAAATGTCATTTTCAGAGCGGGGCACTCATACTGAGCAACTGCTGCCTTCTGTTCATACTTTGCCTATACCAGGTACAGCCCAGATATCATAATCTCTAAAACAATCTTATATATTTAAAACAGGTTTGCCTGCTCTTTCAACAATGTGCAGTATTACAGAAGATAAGGATGTTCATGCAATTCATCTCTAAAGCTACTCCTTAGATTGGCTGGAATTACATTTTAGTAAGTCTGCCTTTCCCCATCACTGTGCAACATGGCTAGTCGAGGTGTCCTTTATTCTTTCAATATAATTCTTCTAGGACTAAAACAAAAGGAAATCCTTTCATTAGCTATGAAGTAAGAAATTACTTAGTAATGCTTTATGACTATTTGATTCTACAGTACAGTTAAGTTTCCAAATGTTGTACTGTAGAGGATGTTCTTTAATAAGGCCTTTTTTAACAAAGGGCAAAATAGTTAATATATTCAAATGGATTAGTTATAAAAGATGCATAAAATTAAAACTTCTTAAACAGGTTCAACAATTCAGCGAGTTAACGTTAATTTCACATAGCACAAGGTTAAAATCTAACAAAGAATCTCTCTGGAGAGCCATGTACAATTCCCATGAATGAAATAAATTTAAAAAAAAAAAAATGACAACTTACTTTTTAGTTCAACTATTTTATTTCTCTCATTATATAAGCTCATTCTTAGAACAAGAAGAAATATCCTTTTTTTTTTGACTTCTCAAAAAACCAGTGAGTGCTTTTATTTTCAGCCCTATATATGCAGAAAAATATGATTAAATTGTACTCTCCCTGAACAGTGTTCGAGAGATTTAAGCAATCATCTATTTTACCTGTTTTATATATAGAAAAATAACTTGGATAACTTATATAAACTTTGGCAGAAAATTATGTCATTCACAAATTCTTCTCTTTACTGATGTTGCAACATTTGAAAAACTGAGTAAGTGACAATATGCACTAAAAAAAGCAAAAAGTACTCTAGTTGTAACAAAGGTCAAGTGCTCTGTAAACTGGAGAAAGTATTTGGCCATCACTGGCCAATTAGTACAAATTAGGGCTGTGCGAAGCTTTGGTAGCAGATTTGCTTCAGAGGAGATTCGGCCCAATTCAACAGCTGAATCTCCAAATCCAAATCGAATTGGGAGACCCATTAAAAGGTCTGAATCAAATCGGAAACAGGCAGCAGTCCTCACCACTCTGGACACAGCTATCTCCAGCTGATAAGTCTGTTGTGGTGGGTGGAGGGGGGGGATTGGGGCTGGGACAAGCTGCCCAGCCGGGGCTGGGGGGGAGGAATGGGACGGACATGGGAAAGAGGGCAAGGGATGTGGGCACAGAAGCACTGGGAGCAGGGGCTATGCCCTGCTGCCACTTGCCCAGCCAGGGCAGGGGCACAATGCAGGTGCAACTCCCTTCAGGCAGACGGGGGCAAGCAGCAGCAGAGCATAGCCCCTGCTCCCAGCACTGTCGCGTGTGTATCCCACACCCCTCACCAAGTCCCGTGCCCCCGCACCCTGACTGGGCAGCTTGTTCCAGCTCCGGTCCCAATCCCTCCCTCCCCTACACCCCTTCCCTCCTCCCTCTGCCCACCACAACAGACTTACTAGCTGAAGGCAGCTGTGTTCAGCGAGGTGAGGATTGCTGCCTGTTTAGTCTATGGCCGAATCTTCGGATCCGATTCAATCAACTCAAATCAGGACAGTTATTCCAGACTCCGAATGAAATCACTGTCCCTCCGAATTGGCTGAATCCGAATTCAAAGTGAATACTTGCCACTTTGCACAGGCCTAGTACAAACGGGTTACATTCCAATATGAGAAACTTGCTATGAACTACAAAGAACAAATGATTCACTTTTGCAAGTCAATAAGGTCAAGTTTAGTTAGTCTATTGACCATGCCACATGATGTTGTATTGATTGTACTGTGAAAGCTGAGTGCTCTCTCTCAGATGAGAGGGCTGGTTTGTCTGATTTTTTTGCTAGAATTACCACACTTTTAAAATAAAAATAGCAATAATAGTGAAGAAACAATGATTAGAGTAAGAACAGAGTAAGCTATAGAATTAACTCGTGGCAAAGGATTATGTTCATCCTTCTGAGGAGAATTACAAAGGTAATGGCCACTAGCATCGATTACATTTACATAACTATTGGCATAGCATGTGTGAAAGAAAAGACGTATTTACAACACAGAGCTTCTTCAACATATCCATCCGTCCACAGAGCTTTCACTTGAAGATTGACTAACCAACACTGGGGTTTAAATATTCACTTGATTGGTGAAAGTCTTGGGCTACAAATGTACAGCACATTTACTGTGTGGTGAATTGGGTTTAACACGCAATACACCACCCTATTTATAAATCAGTCAAAACCAAAGTAAAATTATCACCCAGTAACCTTGTTCTGTGGGAAAGTTGCTATGTAGGATGTGATGTGTGTCTATTTCCCTACTCAGTTTCATCCTTCAGTGTAAACTGCCTGCCCCCCACACCACAAAGCAGGCAGGGGCTGAACTAGCACTTACTCCTGGCACTCAATTAGAGACAGCCGGGTGTATGTTTACTTTTACTATCAAAAAACATTCAGGGTAAATTACTCAGCAATTATTTGTGTGTGACCTCATTGGATAAGAATGCTAAATTGGTTTGGGGTGGAATTAGTTGGCCATTTGATTATGCTTGAAAATAAAGTTGTAAATATTTATAAAAACAAAGTTTCCTAATACATATTTATTTGTACTATAAACACTGATACTGGTGCAAAATTAGTAAAATTAAAGGGCAGGTTATTTTGCAAGTTTTCCTAAGTTATACATTTATAAATTTATGTTTATAAAGCATTGTTGTGGTAGTACAAGAAGAAACCCTATTCTGTTTAATTTGTAATAGAACTATGTTCTGGAATCATCATCATCATCATCATGTAGCCCTTACTGGGTACTGTCCAGAGTTTGCAAAGATATCTTTCAAGTTAGGAGACAACTGAAGGGGATTCCAGGAGAATACAATAAAATTAAAGCTCCTGTAGAATTCAGCAGTATTGCTGTGAAATGTAGTCCCTCATTGCTACACAGTGCATGGACCCGGAATAACATGATTAAGCCTCTTAAGAGTTAAGTCTCCGTGTCAGGTATTTTAAAAAAAAAAATCCTCAATTAACCAAACTCAGGAGACTTCCATTCCACAGAAAGCTTTTTTTTAAGGTTGGTGACAACTACCTTTTCGTTCTTTTCCAAATTAAATGGAAACATTTTGACAAACGTTCTTTGGGTGGGATTATTTTTACTTGTCAATAATTTATAATGCAATGTGCTTTGTTTGGAGACTCTATTTAATAATGACAAAAAGATGGACAAGATTTTTCAATATATATAAATATATATATATATATATATTTTTTTTTTTTATAAACTTGCCTTTAAGCTGGGTTTAGCATTTACTATTTTCCTCTCATCCTAATTACCTGTCCTATAGAGTTTAGCAATCACATTCCCTCTACACATGAAAAAGTATGCAACTGCAACAGACAAGTACATAGAACACACTGGGCCCTATCATATTATGCAGTAAAAAAAAGTACTCAGCACAGACACTAACAGCACACCTATACATAATAGTCAGACGTAGAAGGGAATTTTTTCCCCACTTCTATGAGAATTACACATCCAGTTAGATCCAGCACATGGCCCTACTGGCCCATTCCCAGCCTGCATGGGAAAGGAGCTCCTTCCCTTTCTTGCGAGTTCTCCTCATCACTACCTCGATCCAGAACGTAGCTGAAGCTGCCCAAGTTACCCAACCCCAGGATAACAGCCTTCTCCTGCAGCAAGCCAATGCAGTAGAGAGAGGGAATAAGATGAAATCTTGTTATTAAGACAAAGACTATGAAGAATGGTATTCAATTCCTGCTAAATCTTCTTTATGTGATGCAAAACAAGTCCAACTTTGAATGGATAACCACCACTTATTTGTCCTTGATTTTTAAGTGCCCCCCTTGAGAGACAGGGACTCTGACATGCAGAGCTGGACATTGACAGTTACATATTCTCTCAGTAGGAGCTCTCGGTACATCTAGCAACAAGCATAACCTGGAGAAATGAGTACAGGTTTCAGAGTCAGGACAACACGGGCACTAATCTTAGCTCTCCCACAGACTGGCTCCTGCCAACTCTTTGTCTCAACTTTCCCAAGTACAGTGGAAATACTGCTCTTCTTACTAAGAAAATGGTTTTGGTAATAATTTTGAGGCAGTGAAGTACCAAAGAAATGAGCGTGACCATACTTTGACATGCCACAAGTAAATGAATAACTGTGTAATAACAGCTTTGCATTATGTACAGTGTATAAGAACTGGACCACCAACTGAATGATGAAAACAAATATTAAGGAGCTATTGCTTGCAATGACCTACCCCAACCCATCCACTACACATAGCAGGAGCCACATGGAAAGGCACAGTGTGCCATCATGTGATTACAGACTATCAGGAGGCTAGACCAAGTGGCAACATTAACATAGGACGGGTAGCCTTATTTCTGGAATGTCCTAATGTATGAATTTATGTATGTTTGAATTCATTAACATTGTATTTAACCATGCTACTTATACAAGACACACTTGGCTTTAAATAATAGATTTAAGAATGGAAAAGGATTAAAGGAATACAATGTTTTGAAAAACCCTAAAACCTATTCAGAATGAAAAGAGATAAAATGAAAATTTAAGCTATTAGAATAAGACATTTTTCCAAATAAATGGACCATTTTCATGACACAACTCATCAAATTAGATTCCAATTCCAAACTCTAAGCATGTCAACGTGTTTTTCCTTTTTAAAAACAGATGACTTTTAATTACTTATTTGGTGCTCATCATTTTCATATCCAAGTGCCCCTCAGGGAATGGAGATAATTGCTCCTTATGAACTCTTTCCAGATGCAGGGAGATATTTTGATTAATTTTAAAGGTTTTTACTTATTCGTGCAGTGGATGCATTATAATTTTTTTTTAGATAAACTGAACAAACCTAAACTGAAGCAATGAGTTCTACACTTAATTCCCAAAGAGATTACCACAGACAATCAGAATCTTAGAAAATAAGGGTTGGAAGGGACTTCAGGAGGTCCCAACCCCCAGCTCAAAGCAGGACCATCCCCAACTAGGTCATCCTAGCTCAGGCTTTGTCAAGCCAGGTCTTGAAAACCTCCGAGGATGGAGAGTCCACAACCGATCTGGGTAACCTGTTCCAGTGTTTTATTACACTCCTTGTGAGAAAGTTTTTCCTAATGTCTAACCTAACCTTCTCTTGCTGCAACTTGAGACTATTGCTCTTTGCTCCGTCATCTGCCACGATGAGAACAGTCCAACTCCATCGTCTTTGGAACCACCCTACAGGTAGTTGAAGGCTTCTATCAAATTCCCCCCAAGTCTTCTCTTCTCCAGCCTAAATAAGCCCAGTTCCCTCAGAAGTCACGCCCCCCAGCCCTTGAACCATTTTTGCTGACTTCCACTGGACTCTCTCCAACTTGCCCACATCCTTTTTATGGTGGGGGCCCAAAACTGGGCATAGTACTCTAGATGTGGCCTCACCAGTACCAAGCAGAACAGAATAATCACTACCCTTGATCTGCTGGAAATACTCCTACTAATGCAGCCCAGGAGGCTGTTAGCCTTCTTAGCAACAAGGGCACACTGACTCATAACCAGCTTATTGACCATTGCAACTCCCGGGTCCTTTTCTTCAGAGCCACTGCCCAGCCAGTCGGTCCCCAGCCTGTACCAGTGCATGGGATTGTTCCATCCTAAGTGCAGAACTTTGCACTTGTCCTCGTTAAACCTCATGAGATTTCTTTCAGCCTAATCCTCCAATTTTCCTAGTGCAAATTGGGCACCCGAATCCCAGTGCTACCCTCCAGTGTATTTACTACACCCCCCCCAGAGTGGTATCATCCACAAAGATGCTTATGGTGCACTCCATCCCATCTTCCATAGTATCTAGGGTCAGAAGGAGCCTAAAGCAGGCCATCTAGTCTGACCCCCCGCCAATGGCAGGAATGAGTGCCAGGGTCACAGGACCCCAGCCAAGTACCTATCCAATCTACTCTTAAATATGCCCAAGGTAGGAGCAAGAACAACTTTCCTAGGAAGCTGGTTCCACATCCTAGCCACCCTAACTGTGAAGTAGTGCCTCCTAATGTCCAACCTAAAC
>JAGPOW010003447.1:25888141-25939983 GCA_030014935.1 Caiman crocodilus | reverse complement strand
AAGAGGGGAGCTTCCCAGCCAGTATGTGTGCTGGGGGTTGCTTCTCCCCAGATGCATCACCCTGCACTTGTCCATGTTGAATCCCATCTTGTTCTTGTCCGCCCACTCCTGCAGTCGTCCCAGATCCCGCTGCAGCTTCTCCCTCTCCTCTGGTGTCCCCACCTCAGCCCACAGTTTGGTGTCATCAGCAAACGTGGATAGCTTGCTTTCCACTCCCTCGTCCAAGTCAGAGAAAGGGGGTGGAAAGCAGATTGATATCTCCATCTTAACAAACAACAATGGCCGCAAAACCAACTCCCAGGGCACTCCACTTGATAGCAACTGCCAACTAGACTTTGAGTCATTGATAATTACCTGTTGAGCCCAACAATCCAGCCAACCCTTTCATCATCCCTTTCAGGAAATGTGCTCCTCCTCCTCTGTTGCTAGCACTCCATATCTTTTCTCCAGGCAAACCACTGCATGCGGGGATGACAACAATTTCTTACTGCCACAGGTCACAAGCTTCCAGCTTCCACCTTCCTGGGAGTCTATGAACTCTTCCTTTTCTAACACCACCTCCGACAATCCTTCCTCCACAATCCTAGAGGTTTCCTCC
The DNA here is from genome assembly GCA_030014935.1 of Caiman crocodilus. Lineage (NCBI taxonomy): Eukaryota > Metazoa > Chordata > Crocodylia > Alligatoridae > Caiman > Caiman crocodilus. Next base: position 25,939,385 of record JAGPOW010003447.1, on the reverse strand, counting down.
AGCGTGGAATCAATGAAGTCCTCATGGAAAAGCCTTGCCACCTCCTCCTGTAGCTCTCATCTTCTCCCCAAGAGATACCATCAAAGGCACCGCCTATATCGCAGGCACTCCCCAGCCTAGCTGACACTGGAAGGAAGTTTGGACACGTGTTCTCCAGGAAGATAAGCAACGCAGCGAACTTGTTCGCTGGCATGCCTTGGCATCAGATAAAGCGTTGTAAAGTCGAAACTGACGTCAGAAAGTTGAAACAGGGTATCAATTTACAAATACTAAGTGCAAAATGTAACTTGAAACGTTTCAAGTCAAAGACTGCATGTACCCCATATCCTGTCAGGGTATGCATGGGCCCTCCCTCTCTGTCCCCCAAACTCCACACAACCACAGCCCCCCACACCTTCACAAATAACCCTCGCATACACTTCAAAAATAGCATTTCATGATTCACATGCCAATATCTTGATTTTTTTAAAGAGCTCAGCTCATGATTTTTGGCACGGTGGAGTTGGCAATTCTGCTCCCCTTCAAAGAGGTGGACAGCTAATTGACCTGAGAACTGACTTAAGAACAACTTGCAAACTATCCCATTTGCTGCTCCCCTGGTTGCTTGGACTGTCTCCTTATATACCTCTCCTGGGCAAGGCTAGGCATCTTTGTTAGAGCCTTTTGTCACAACCAGGCAGGAATCCTCTCAGCTGCTCAGAGCTTACACCCAATCACACAAACCCACCAAACAGCCCTCAGCAAGCCAAACACACAGGCAACCCTGGCACAGTTACCTTCCTAGAACAGCTTCCATCTTTCAGGTGACAGAATGGAAGATCTAAAGCTAGCTCTTGTTGGATGGTCTCCCCTGCACCCACAAGTCTTCTTGGGCTGGCCAACAAGCTGGCTGTTGCAAGGAAACCCAATGCTCATGTGAGGTCATGTTTGCTGGGGCAACCTCAGTCATGACAGTCCCACAAGGAACTACAAACTCACTTGTGGACTTCAGCTGGACATCAGTGCCCTGGTTTGTATTATGCCATAGGTGGGCAATTATTTTGAACAGAGGGCTGCTTACCAAGTTGTGGCAAGCTGTCTATGGCCGCGTGGATAGCCCCACCCCTTGACAGGTGTCTCATCTCCTGGTCACCATCTTGGGACCAATGTCCCAGGGCCAGCACTGGTGGGGCCCAGATCATAGCGCAGGCTGGCAGGGGTCTGTGGAGCCAGGGTAGGCTGCACCAATAGGGAGAGGGGGGAGCTGGCCTGGCTCCATAGAGCCCCTGGCAGACAGGACATCGTACCCCTGCCACCCTGCTCTGGGCCCTGCTGGCGCAGTATAAAAACCTGTCCTGACAAATAGCTCAAAGCTACTTGCTCTCAGGAGCATCTGGGGGAGGAGTTTTTTGGAGGAAGTTGGCCATGCCCCTTCCTGTCACAAGTGGCAGCAGTGGCGGCTGCTGCTGCAAGATTGGTCTCAGGAGCTTCTGGGGAGAAGATGGCCAAGCCCTTTCCTGCCTCTGGCTACTGCTAGCTGCTGGCTTGGTCTCAGCTTTTGCACCCACTCACTCCCAGTCATCACGCATTGGGGCTGTGCCGCAGCGGCAGCAGCTGCAGCCTCCACACTTGCCATGCCAGGCAGTGTTTGCTGCTGCTGCTTCCCACCCAGAGCTTGCGTGCTGGAGAACAGCAGCAAACACTGCCCAGCGCAGCAAACAGGGGGGCCGCAGCTGCTGCCGCCATGGCACAGCCCCAACAGGGTGAACCCGGAGCCGGGTTACAAGCTGGTGCTGAGCAGGAGGAAAAGCAGCTCCTAACCAGCCCCGTGGCCGGTGCCCCGTGCTGCAGCAGATACTGCTATCTCCCTGCTGCATGGGGTGAGGTAGAGGCTGCTCTTCCTCCATGCTCAGTACCAGCTTGTCCCCTGTCCTTCTCCACACACCACTCTGCCCCCTTACCTGAATTTCCCATGCTGGGGCAGTCACATGGTCCCCAGCCAGGAACCCCTGCTTGGGCTGTTGCAGGAGCTCCTCAGGGCTTCCCCTGTGTCCTACTTCCCCTGTGTCCTACTGCCATCTTTGACAGGAACCAAGGGCAGATAATATTTAATTTTATAAATGTTTTAGGGGCCCCAGAGGCCGGATACAATAGCCTCATGGGCCAGATCCAGCCCATGGACCATATTTTGCCCACCCCTGCATTATGCACTAAACACTTCCTACGTAATTCATGAAACAGTTTCTTTAGATCTTAACTTTACATACAGAGGAATATAAAAAAAACAGGGAAAGTATATTATTCGGAGACAGTACAAGGCTAATAAAGCAATGTCTTTCGAGAATGTTTAAAGACTAGACAACTTAACAGCCAGCACTACGGCAACAGAATTGAGGAGGTCAACTCACGGCTTCAGAGCTGGTGCCACAGTGCAGGGTTCAGCTTTCTAGTCCATAATCCTTACACTTTGATAAGACCTTGCTGGGATGGGATGGCCTACATCTCTCTCCAAAAGGCAAGAGTCTGTTCTCTTACAGGCTGGCAAACCTCCTACGCAGAGGTTTAGACTAGCTTCACTGGGGGAGATGAGATCAGGAAGGACAAGCCATGAACCGCACACTGGAAATGATCAGGTAAGTACTAAAGGGCCCACTATAAATCAGGATAGGGGAATACTAAGGGCACCTATTAGGGGGCTTAGGTGTCTCTATACTAATGCTAGAAGTATTGGAAACAAGCAGGAGCAACTTGCACTCCTACTTGCAGACAAAGATAGCAACCTGGTTGGTCTAACAGAAACCTGGTGGGACCCTACCCATGACTGGGCAGTGGGCACATAAGGCTACAGGCAGAATAGATTGGGGGAAAAACAAGCATGGGGGGCGTGTTGCTCTATATGTTAGGGATCGTTATACATCCTCTGTAATAAAGATGGAGACAGAAAACAGGCAAATCAGTCCTATGGGTCAGATTACAATGGGGTAGGGGGGAAAGGGACTTGGTAGTGGGGGTCTACTACAGACTCCCACACCAGGAGGAAGAGTTAGGCCTAGAATTCTCAAAACAGCTCTCAAAAGGCAGCACACTCAAAAGACCTAGTCATCATGTGTGACCTAAATTACCCAGACATCTCCTGGGAGGAGCAGCCGGCCAGGTCTTCCCATTCACATAGGTTCTTAACCTGCATACAGGACCTGCAACTAACTCAGGAGGTATGTAGTCCCACTAGCAGACATGCCTTACTTGACTTGGTGCTGGCCTCAGCGGAGGACGTGGAGTGGACCTACAGGAACAAGGTAACCTAGGGGATAGTGACCACCAGTTGACAGGATTCACTATCCAGTGTAAGGTGGGAAAGATAAATAGTAGGGCAGTAGTACTAGACTTCCAGAAGGCCAACTTCAACAAGCTCAGGAGATTGGTTAGGGTGCGACTCAGGGGTAATCACATGTGTGAGATGGGAGTCCAAGAAGGATGGGAGTTCCTCAAGGGACTGATCGTACAGGCACAGAGGGACACCATCCCAGTATGTGCAAAAGGGAGGCAAAAGAGCTAAAAAACCTTCTTGGCTGAGCAGGGATATCCAGGAGAGCCTTTAGAGGAAAAAAGAGGCCTACAGATGGAGTACTGCACCCAGTTTTGGGTGCCACACTTCAAGAGGGATGTGGATTACCTTAAGAGGGTTCAGAGGAGAGCTACTTGTATGGTTGAGGGCCTGCAGGTAATACCCTATGAAGAAAGACTAAGGGATCTGAATCTCTTCAGCCTCCGTAAGACAAGGCTGAGAGACTATCTTGTGGCCGCCTACAAATTCATCAGGGGAGGGGGCTCAGCAGGGAATAGGGGACACTCTGTTTACCAGGGCACCCCTCAGGGTCACCAGAAAAAATGCCCACAAACTGAAGGAGAACAGATTTAGATTGGACATAAGGAAGAAATTATTTACGGTAAGGGTTGCCAAAATATGGAACGGACTTGCAAGGGAGGTGGTGCTTTCCCCTACCCTGGAGGTGCTCAAGAGGAGATTAGACAAACATGTGGCTGGGGTTACTTAACTCCAGCGCTCTTTCCTGCCTGGAGCAGGGGGTGGACCTGATGATCTACCAGGTCCCTTCTGACTCTAGAAATCTATGAAATCTGGAATGAAATTAAAGAAAACTTTAGCTGAGAATTTAAACAAGAAACCCTTATTTTAGTGCAGTATGTATCATTTGCCCTAGGGCTTACAAAGGAGACAGTGAAAATAATCCAATTGCCAGTTTTGACCTCATTAAGAAGAAATGCTGAAAATAAATATTAAAATACAAAACTAATGCGAAACAAGCTTCATTCAGACTATACAGTAAACTGTAGCAAAAAATAAGAAACAATTCTAATTATTCTTATCTGTAGAGGAAAATTCATTGGTTCCCATTTTTTATTTCATACAAAGAACTACAAGGCGGCTCAGGTAACATACAATTACAACATTCTTACATGATTATGGGCAGTATTGAGAAACATGACCAAACTTTTAAATTATAATGATGCATTGGCCTTGTGGCTATTGTTTGCTCATAAAATAACCTCAATACATTTTTGGAAAATACAGTAGGTTTTAAGTTTTCTTTATTTATATTCAGTTAATTCACAACCACTAAAGAATCTGCTAGTTTCTGGTTAGCTGATGCCCAAAAGAAAGCTAGTTCTATAAACCAGAATTTAAATATCAAGCTAGAACATCTGCATTATTAAACATGAGACACTGGCATATAACACTGTCATAGGAGAAATGCTCTTCACATATGAAAAAAAATCTTTGCTTTCTAGCAGCTTCTAACGAACACATTTTATTTTTAGACCTAGTTGTCCTTCTGATTCACTGCCATTCTAAAGATACAAGTGCTTCATTAACTATACAAGTCCCAGAGTCACCTTACAAAAACAAGAAAAAGAAGAAAGTCAACTCCTCTTCCCTTGCCTAACCAAAATTAAAACAAATGATAGAAATAAAATGTGATAGATTAAAATGACACATCACATTGACACATGTAAAGAAAGTTTCCGATTAAAATATTAATCAGGATCCAAATGTAAAATGACACCAATACAAGTGCCTCGCTGCACTTGTACATGTAAAAATAATGGAAATCTTTTACTGCCATTGCATTATTTCCAGTGTTAAATTCCAGGTATTTTATTTTGCGCTGGGCTTAACCCAAGGGCACATTAGTATTTTATTGCCTGCCTTTAAATATATATTCCAGACACTAAATAATAAGGAAATGTACATTTTCCGTAACTTGGAAGACATTTACAAGAAGATGCACGTGAAGCCTAGAGAACGCCAAATGCTGTCCTATGAATTTATGGATTGCAGTTATGTTATGTTATCCCATAAGTTGGGATGGGGGTAAGGAGAACATGGGAAGGGACAATATAAGTGGGTACCTGGCATGTACCTGTTACACAAGTGAATAACACGAAACTGGCAAAGCCAAAACCTAAGTGAATGACTAAACTTCACTATCATAAGAAGCTCTAGTAAAACAGTTCTAACAACTGGAGACGGTGACACTTGAAAGCATTGGATTTTCAAATGCAAGCTCACAAAAGCAAATTGAAAACTGGCATTCTCCATTTACCAACAAGACCTTTTAAGTTTCAAATGCTTTTAAGATTTTTCAAAGCCACAACCAAAAATTCTCTCTTGTTGGCCTAGACAGACACCCTGTTTTGTTAAATCAGTAACAATTTTACTATTTCTCTTAGGTGAGGGACAAAAATTACACAAACCAGTAGAAGAGATCAGAAACCAGTTCAAACGCATATGACAACATAAATTCAGTGTAAATACACGGCTTTGAAAATGGCTGAAACTGGTTTAAGATAAACCTGGACCGATGTAGTATGAGATTTCACTGATTTACGTTAAATGGGTTTATTGAACTTCTGTCCCAGATCCCCTCGAGATTCAAGTTAACTCAGTCCCCCAGCATCCCAGGATGCTTTGCATCTCCCCTACAAATTTACCCTCACAGGGTGGGCAGGCTAGCCTTGGTCCAAGCTGTCTGCTACAGATGATTAGGGAGGCATGCTTTAGTACCCCCCGTCCCCCCAGCTGCTGGCCTGGGCCACTTCAGGCATGTGGCTGCATTTCCAAGACCAAAAGTGAATGTCTGTTCACTTTGTTATTAATTCAATCTATGCAGCTTAGACTAACCTGCAAAGATTGAATTGATTCAACCTCAGGCTTCACTGTCTATACTTAGCCCTTAAGTTTGAGAAATATATATCTTTTTAAAGGTTCAAAAGTCACAGCTTGTTCTTGGTTCACTTGGGAAGTACTTATTTCCACCCTCACCAAAATGTCTTTCCCGCATAAAAGGCATTCCAAGAAGCATCTGGCATATTTAATAGAAGACTAAGGCATCATCATTTTTCTTTTCATATTAACAGAAGGTAGCTGAACAACCACCCCCCCCAGAAAAAAAGACATATAGAGACAGAGAGAGCAGAATATTTAACAGAGAAGAGCATCTTATGAACAAATCTACAAGGTAGTGCTATTTTTAAAAATAGCATTTTTTTCCACTCAGGAGAACAACTCCCATTTCACTATTTCTATGTGTTAAAACAAACATGATTTGCCAAAAGAGGTCAAATAAATAGTGTCAGTGTGTACTCCAAGCCCTCTTAATTACATACTCACTATTTACAGAAAATTAAAAGGACAGATTCCTGTGGCAAGTCAGATTTCTTTTAATAGAAAACAAATAAAAAATAAAAAGCTCATTATTCAGATGTGGCTTTATTTCAAGTACAAACTTTGGAAAATAAACGTTAAATGATAATTAATTGTTAAGGTAAGATCTGTTCAACATTGTGTTGATGCTTTGTTTATCGATCTTTATTACCTTTTATTCTACAAGAAGACATGAAGGTCCACACCTGACAAAATACTGTGAAGTGTTCATTTTGGAAGAAACTTAAAAGAAACATTGTGCAACATTTAAAAACCATAGTTTAGAACAGCTCACTAAGAAAGAATTTGGGAAATGTTCACTTCCCACAAATAACATGCACCTTCTCTCCCTTTCCACTCCCTCTACTCCTCTCACCAGAATATTTACATACAGAACAGTTACTACTTTTATATTTTACAATCCTGAAAGTTATTTGGGTCAACAATAAAACAAAAAAAAAAAAATCAAGATCCAGTGGATTAATATTTTTTACTGATTTTTTTAATATAGTAAATGTTTATATTGTACTATAAATTCAGGCAATGCTTCTGAACTGCATAGTTTAATAAACCTTATCGTGCTCTCCAGCTAGACTCTGCTATTTCAGATGTAGGACAGTGTACTATGAAAGTAACTGACATCTGATTTTGACAGCTTGCAAGAGATAAAGCATGAAGTCAGGCTTCTCTACACCGTTATCAAACACATGGTATTTTATTCTGTACTGCATCTTCAATGAGAACTGCAATCCCTTCACTGAAGGTTTGCAATAATCATTAAACACCAATTTTACTCCACAGTGCAAAAACAGTATATACATTATTCTCCCATATAAATAGCCAGAAGAAGAAAAAACAATTAACAGAAAACTTCATTTTAATACACAATATTGTGGGTGAACTGACCTATAGCAAGGGAAGGGGAGCAGGTGAGCAGAGCTGGTTTTTCTATAGTGGCCAGGGCACTCCAACTTAATTGATTTCTAAAATCCATAGGGAAAGACTGTGGCTTTCAGAGAATCCACAAAGAGGCCTAAGCGCCTCCAAACTATTCCCCAAGCTCACAACACTTCTAGCAGAATGGCTGTCTAAGAAAAAGCACTACCCTGAGAGTCCTGGCCATTCTTCAGTCCAGGACTGGGAACAGGGAGAGTTTTCATTACAAAGTAATAGTCAGCATTTCTGTGATCACAGAGAACTTTGCAGATTCGACATCCTAGGGTAGGGCTACGATTCAGAGACCTAGACAAACGGGAGGACTGGGCTAAAGGAAATGTCATGACTCATGAGGTTCAACAAGGACAAGTGCGAAGTCCTGCACTTAGAACAGAACAATCCCACGCATGGCTGCAGGCTGGGGATCAACTGGCTAAGCAGCAGCTCTGCAGAAAAGGACCTGGGGACTACATGGACAGTAAGCTAAACATGAGTCAACAGTGTGCCCTCGTTGCCAAAGAGGCTAACAGCATACTTGGCTACATTCGTAGGTGTACTGCCAGCAGATTGAGGGAAGCAATTATTCACCTCAAATCAGCACTGGGGAGGTCATAGCTGGAGTACTACGCCCAGTTTTGGGCCTCCCACTACAGAAAGGGCATGGACAAGTTGGAGACAGTCCAGTGGAAGGCAATGAAAATGGTTCAGGCTCTGAGGCTCATGACTTGTGAGGAAAGGCTGAGGGAACCGGGATTATTTCATCTGGAGAAGAGCAGATCAAGGGATTTGATACGAGCCTTCAACTACCTGAAGGGTGGTTGGAAAGAGGATGGAACTGGATTGATCTCAGTGGTGAGAGATGACAGAACAAGGATCAATGGTCTCAAGTTATAGCAACGAATGTTTAGGTTGGATATTAGGAAAAACTATCACAAGGAGGGTGGTGAAGCACTGGAACGGGTTACCCTGAGAGGTGGTGGAATCCTTGAGAGGTGGCTGGAAGTTTGTAAGGCCTGGCTTGACAAAGTCTTGTTTGGATGACCTAGCTGGGGCTGGTCCTGCTTTGAGCTGGGAGCTGGACTAGATGTGACCTCCTGAGGTCCCTTCCAAACCTCATTTTCTAGGATTCTATAATGAAAAGAGATATTTCTGCCAGCTCTACCTGCTCCTTTGTTCATCCTGTAGGAGCTACAGAGACCCAAACACACTCTGTGTTTTCTCAGTCAAAGGCGAAGGAAACAGAGCTGGTTCTATGCAAACCTAGCAAGGAGTATACTTCTTTGGCCCACAGCTGCAGGGAGTCGGTCAGGAAAGCCCAGGCAGCTCTAGAACTCAGGCTAGCGGCAGAAGCTAAGGACAAGAAAAAGTCCTTCTTTAGGTATGTTGGGAGCAAAAAGAGGGTGCAGGGCAGCATAGGATCCCTACAGGACAGACAGGGGGGCTTAGTGATAGATAGCAGAGAAGGCAGAGCTCTTCAATGAGTTTTTTGCCTTTGTCTTCTTAAATAGGAACCTGGACAAACCCTCATTATGCATCATGGACACCAACAAGTGGAACATCAGCTGACCAACAGTCAGTGCCGACACAGTAAAAAGACACTTGGAGGGATTGGAAGTGTTCAAATCACTGGGACCAGAGAGACTCCACCCAGGGGTATTGAAGGACTTAGCGAGCACCATAGCTGAACCACTAGCAAGGATATATGAGTGCTCACGGTGCTCAGGTCAGGTCCCGGAGGATTGGAAGAGGGCCAATGTCGCCCCAATCTTTATGAAGGGGAGGAAGGAGGATCCGGGGAACTACAGACCAGTCAGCCTTACCTCTATCCCTGGGAAAATCCTAGAAGAAATTATCAAGGAACACATCTATGGGAGCCTGCTGGCTAAGGTGATGCAGAGGGGTAACCAACATGGGTTTATAGCAGGCAGGTCCTGCCTGACTAACCGACAAGGCCACCAAATGTTTAGGAGTCGAGGTGGCTGTTATCTATCTGGACTTCAAGAAGGCCTTTGACACGGTATTCCATCCTTATAAATAAACTGAGGAGATTTGCCTTGGATGATAACACGGTAGACTGGGTAGCAACCTCAAGGGTCGCACTCAGAGAGTGGTGGTGGATGGGTCGGTGTCAACCTGGAAAGATGTGTGCACTGGAGTCCCTCAGGGCTCAGTTCTTGGGCCGATGCTGTTCAATATCTTCATCAATGATCTGGACGAGGGGGTGGGAAGCACCCTGTCCAAATTTGCAGATGACATAAAAATACGGGGTGAAGCTAACACCCTGGAGAGGAGAAACCAGATCCAGGCTGACCTAGACAGGTTGGGGAAATGCGCAGAGAGCAACAGGATGCAATTCAATAAGGACAAGTGCAAGGTGCTGCATCTAGGGAGAAAGAACTGCCATCATACCTATAGGCTGGGGGGTGACCTTCTCAGCACTGCTGAGGCAGAAAGAGATCTTGGAGTCACCGTTGCCTCCAGGATGAACGGGTCAATGTGAAGTAGTCAACAGAGCCAATCAAACCTTGCCGTGCATCCGCAGGCGCTTCACAAATAGGTCCAGGGAGCCAATTCTCCCTCTCTGAGGCACTGGTCAGGCTGCAGCTAGAGTACTGCATCCAGTTCTGGGCACCACAGTTCAAGCGGGATGTGGACAACCTGGAGAGGGTCCAAAGAGCCGCTCGTCTGATTAGAGGCCTGCACGGAAGCCCCTATGAGGAAAGGCTAAGGGATATTAACCTCTTCAGCCTCTCCGAGAGAAGGCTGAGAGAGGACCTCGTGGCAGCATGCAAATTCATAAGCGGAGAGCAACGTGAAATAGGAAATGATCTGTTTACCAGGGTACCCCCTGGAACAACAAGGAATAATGGCCATAAGCTACTGGAGAGAAGGTTTAGACTGGACATTAGAAAACAGTTCTTCACAATCAAGGTTGCCAGGATCTGGAATGGGCTTCCAAGAGAGGTGGTGCTCGTCCCATCCTTGGGGGTCTTCAAGAGAAGACTGGACAGGCACCTGGCTGGGCTCACATGACCCCAGGTTTGGTGACCCTTTTTCTTGCCTGCCAGGCGTAAGGGGTCAGACTAGATGGCCCACTAAGGTCCCTTCCAACCCTAGAATCTATAGCTTCTTAGTGAGAGAAGTTTGGTCAAAGAACCATAATTTTCATTCCGTTCATCCCCCCTGCTTAGGAATAAGCAGAGAGAAAGCATCAGTCTGAATATTATTTCTATGGGCCCCAGCTCATCTGATATAGAAACTGGAAAAGTATATTTCATTTTATTCTCATCACAACCTTGCTGAAAGATTTTGTCTCGTCTCATTTTGCAAGGACTCAAGTGATCTGATATCCAAAATAGTTATCCTTAGCTTTCAATACTACAATGCCCTGGATTTATACTACTACTTTCTATCAAGCCGCCTCATTTTTATGACAGCTTTGTGGCTATGGTATCTTAAAAGCAGCTCCCATGTTAAAGCTGTAGGTCACTCTTGTTTTCCAAATTTCTTTCAGCTTTTGTTTTTGCTTTTTAAAAGTGTATAAAAAACTGCTTCTGAAATGTGTCACTGATATGGACTGCACTCTGCAGAACCCCTTAAAAGGAAAAAGAGAGAAGAGGGTGCAAATTAGATAAGGCTACATGGTCACTTCACTGAGACAAATTCAAATTGAAGTCTTTCCTCAATTTGCACACTTTCAGTTCCCTTAGCAGATAATTAGAAGTCAGAAATGATGTGCACTAAGGTTTTGGTTTGCAATATTTTTTTCAGTCTTTATTAACAGTTTCAATGACAGCAAGTGCTGTACTTTTGAAAAATCTGGCTATATCTATAAAATACCACTCATACTGTCTGTCTCCTAGCTGACCTGTCTTTTATTATCCATTTTTTCCACATCACACTGCATTTTTGTCTTCAATTTCACTAACAGTACTTGAGAAATCTCAATGTTATTTGGTAATTTATTACTTGAATACTCCTTTTTAGTGTTACCTGTTCTCTATCCAGGTTTTCCAGACTGCTACAACACTGTGGTTGAGTAGGGGATGGTATGGCCCAAGTCAGTCCAGGCTGGCACTCCAGAGATATGGGCTCTAATGAGCTCTGCCACTGGCCTAACTAGGTGACATTAGGCAAGTTGCTTCACCTCTCTTCACCTGCTTCAATTTTCCCAGCTGTTCAGTGGGGTTAACCATACTGAGATGCTTTATAAACTTCTTTGCAATCTACTATGTAAAATGTTTTTAAGAGCTAGGTAATATTTTTGCTTTTTATAACTGAGAATGATCTCTGCATGGTCTTTATCTCTACTGTCACAAAAAATTAAGAATGCAGTGTCTCCCCGATTTCCACCCTGCCTTTTTTGCTGTGACTTTTACAAGATATTTATGGATTTTAGGCCCTCTCAGTGAGGAAAAAGCATATCTGCATTGAAGACTCTCATCTTAAAAAAAAAAATTAGAGCCAGATTCTAATTTTATTCTATTCAAATGTGCTAAAGTCTAGTATATCAGGCAATGCTACACACTAGCACAGCTGCACGCTGCTAGGGTTTTTGGTTTTTTGGTTTTGTTTTTTTGTTTTTTTAGAAGAAATAACAGCTTGTCTAACGTCACAACTCATGAGACTTCAGCAGTCTTGGAAGACCACACACTTTTACTCAATGGTGAGTGAGAAAGCCATTCTGCCCTGCTAAGATGACTGCCCCATATTGTGAATTTCTACAGTACTTTAGCTGTAGTTTTTGGGGAGGAGGGGGCAGGAAGGTTTTAGTTGTGAAGATCACCTTCAAATCTGTAATGAATACGCATTTATGCAGTGCTTTTTCTGAGACTGCAGAGGAACAGCTCCAGTTGCTGCTATACTTGGGCAAGCTGCAGCCAAAAGAAATTACAAATCTCAGTCAATGTCATAGCTCTTATTCAGAATCTTGTCACCAACTGCCAAAATTGTCAAGAAAAAAAGATCACTGTATGTTTCTATTGGAGAAACCATAGCCACTTCTGGAAGAGTATTCCAAACAGAAACAGGGGGAAAGAGCAGACACATTTCACATTGCAGCTTGCAAGGAGACACACAAGGAGGTAGAGAGAAAGACAATAAAAAAAACAACTATGGAAGCAGAGCTACAAATCTGCAAGCGTGTACTAAGCAGGCATCAGCATGTAAAGTGGACACCGCAAGCAAAATCAGAGAACAATACTTTAAAGTAAAAATCTCAGAATATTCCCCATCCCCAGAAGTGGGGACTGAGCACTGAGCTTCTATACACAACCTCACCATAGTTCTGGAAAGCTTGACAGAAACATCAGTATAGACTCCAGAGCATCAACTACCAGATGAAGCAGGAATAAAATACCTTCTGAAACCAGATCAGAGATGAAACTGCCCGATTAACAGGATAATATTCACTCAGCTGGTTGCTGATTTTCAGATTAAATTTAGTTAACAAAATGTATGCCAGATAAGGTATGCATCTTTAATCCTATTGGTTATTCTATTATTCAACAGTAGGAATCTCAATGAAGCACAAAACTTGTTTTGTGCACTTCTATACCTCCATATGAAAAAGCCTGAGAAAAATAAAACAGGAATCAAAATGATCACTTGCATTAATATTTTAGAGGACTGTTATCCAAAAGTCTTAACCAAATACAAATAATCAACAACTAATTTCAATCCCTGAGAGTCTGCAACGTGATGTCAGAATCTGAAAGAATAAAACTAATTGAGGGCTTTTCATCTAAATGCCAACTCATAAGATCCACAAACAAATACAATGTGGACTCAAAATCACCTTCACATATCTGAAGCTGAGTGAAACTACAGGAACATCAAACCTATTGTAGAATACAAACTCATAAGAAATTAATCCTATTTCTTTATATCCCCCATTTTTGGTCAATAAGTTTGGATAAACAAAGCTGTACTGAGAAACATCTTTGAGAGCTATTCAAGTAATTTGGATCAGCATCACTACTACCACTTTGTATCAGCAACATCTAGTTTTCTGGGACATCCATTAATTGGATTTATGACTTGCATCAATCAAGGATCTGGCATTTGTATTTCAGCTGACAAAGGCAAAGCAAGGCATCAACAAGAACAGGAAGGCACTGTGACATTTACGACTTACAAGAAAAATCCAATCTTCTAAACAGAGACTACACATAGTGAATGGAGGAAAGTAACGCTGCAATACCAGAGAAGATCATCAAGTCCACCTAGTCAAGTATCCTGACTCCAGCAGTTGTCAATGCTGCAGATGTGAAACTCCCATTAGGCATGCTGCTGTAAATTTCTATTCCACAAAGGCAGAGCAGGCTGTTTGAGTAGATATGATCTCTTTTATTACACCAACTGAGTAGTCAGAAAAAAGTTCTTAGCAAGCTTTTGGGCGCAACCATCCTTCTTCAGACATAGGGAGTCTCTACTGTTCTGAGACTCCAAGGCATGAGAGAAGCTAAAAGTGTGACAGGATGCCAGTGAGAATGATCCACAAAGGAAATGTTTTCCTGAGCCCAGCTCATTCTGAAACAATCTACTGATCCATAATGGATGGAAAGAGACCTGCAAAGGAAGGATAACTTATACAACCTCCTAATGGAAGTAACTGATAGCAGGAGGGTAGAAACAAGAGGAGATAAAAAGAGAAAACACTATGCCATAGCCAACGTTTTCTGACTTTTAGCCAAGGAGACTGTAAATACCATACTAATTAACAACTGTAGCCATAACATCTCCTGCAATTATCAAACAAACAATGCTGGACATTTAGCTTGATAATGTGATATTGCATGTAAGAAAGATTCTGGAACGCTTATCTATCATTTTCTACAAAGGCAGTATTTAAAAACAAAAAAGTGCTTTAGACACCCGGTTCCCAAACAAGCAGGCTTCCATCAGGCAACTGAAAACAACTCTCTCCCCAAAAGGCACTTGTATAAGAAGCTGTCCTTGCAAAGGCACTAGCACTTCTTTTACTAGCAACTGTTCAGTGTTGCTAGCAGATCACTTCAACCAATCCAAGTTTATAGCACTGATTTACATATAAATACACCATGTTTCTAGAGCAGCCATACAAAAACTAGAAACTGAATTCATCTGACCATTGTTCCAGATTTGGAGAAACTGGTTTTGTGAATGGGGGTTCAATTATCTGCACCACCCTCTCTAATCAGTCTGTGGACCATTTAGGATGGGAAGGGTTGACCTATCCAAAGCATAACACCACACAAATTCTCACTTTAGATCATTCCCTGTCCTTACCTTCTTACAGAGAAGAGAGAGAAAAACTGAAATATGAGCTAGTTACTTTCAAGCACAAGGAATTGGAAGGAAACATTTTTTTGGAGCTCAAGTACTTAATAGTAACTGTGTTTATTAGAATTAAAAACTCTATATACCTTGTTACTCTTACTTGAGGCTTGATTTGTCTGGGTAAGCACCTTTTACCCCTGGACTTTCATCAAATGTGCACTGCCTTCCTGCTATCAGCCTTGCTAGCTCGACAAAGAAAACAATACCCTTCCCTCCTTACGTTGCAGTCACTTTTCCAAGCATTTTATATCATAATCAATACTGAGCTATCCTAACACTCTCTAATCCTAGTCTTCAAATTGACAGGGAAAGTAGTTTTTCAATTGACTGAATTGGGCAGGGGGCTGGACTCGATCTTCCAAGGTTCCTTCCAGACCTAATGTCTATGAAATCAAGACAGCATGATCCGAGGCACTAATTCATGAGAAAATTATTTGAGAGAGAGGTAGACTATGAAGCTCTGCTATACATAACAAGCATCATACAAGGAACAGACGTTCAGGACAGGAAAATTTGACCAAAAATCCAAGTTTAAAGGTCATACCATACATAAAGCGTTTCACTTACATTTATGCGCTATATTTTCAGTGTGTAGTTTGAATATAATGAACATATATTCCATTTGGATTGGCAATGGAGATAAATTTTTGTTATGTCCCAGGAAATGGAGTATCCAAGTGGCTATTTTTTAAACACAGCATAGTTTCAGATGTGTTGCACTGTTACTCAGACTTCTGCACACCTCTCGTCTACTCCGATTGTTCAATATCCCTTATAATTCGTTCATCAAAATATTAGTATTCTGCATCTGTGCAAGCTCACCACATTTTGTCAAGATTGTAATATAATAAAGGGCTTAGTCAGCCTGTCTGCCTGTAACGCTGTTAGAGCACTCAGACTGGTTACTGAAACAACCAATCAGAGTTCTTCAAAAGCGTTACAGACAGGAAGCAGCAGTGCAGTGCAAGCACCGCCATGACAGCAGAGATGGAGCAGGGGGACAAGGCCAGCACTGCTGGCCTCACCCCTCTTGCCACCTGACCCTGCTCAGAGGCAACAACAGCAGGGGGTGCTGGCGGAGGGGGATGGAGGGGCAAGCTTCTACCCCTCCCTCCCCCCCACATTCCTGGGAACCAGCAGAAGTGCAAGGGAGGCGGGGAAGATTTGGGTTGGCAAGCTCCCCCTCCTCGCCCCCATCATTCTCAACAAGCAATTCACTAGTATAAATATAAAAAGCAAAAATCAACTGAAGTGAAGAAATAAGGGGCTTATGGGAAAGTTAATAATTTAGAGAAGTAAAGGTATGAAGAAAAACACTGCTCATAATTAAATAAGTATAAATACCAGAATATCAATTAGCTGAAAAATCTGTATCTTGTTAGAAGACAGTTTGTCAAGACTTGCTTGGCTGCATCTCTAGCTGTATAAAATACACATTCATGCATTTTAGCATTGATCACTAATGCTGTTGTTAAAAAAAAAAGTATGTGTGTCAATATTGGAGTATGCTTACGTTCTGCAAATTCCAAAACACATTTCCTTGAGTACAGTCTTTATAACTACCAGCACGTAAGTATCCCATCATAGTCATAAATACTCAGTGCACAATGTAACTGTTAAATTTTACCTAGTGACTATTAATGCTCTGAAATGCTATATTTAGATGATAGCTATGCAGACTCTAAATAATATAGTGCTATACAAAATTTCTGCATTAACTTTTTTATACTTTTTTTTTAAATTATGTACTTTGTGCAGACCAAGCATGAAGAACTGTATTCCTAAGCAAGTTAACTTCTTGCAAAGCCACTGACACTTGATGGAGACATGATGCTCTTTTAACAACATTTTTAAAAAAATTCTTCTTAGGAGAAAAATACCTTTATTGTTCATATGCTTATTGAAGAGTAACAAGGTATACAGAGTTTTTAATTCTTCTCGAGCAAATAAACACAGCTACTATTAAGTACTTGAGCTCCAAATAAATGTTTCCTTCCAATTCCTTGTGCCTGAAAGTAACTAGCTCATATTTCAGTTTTTCTCTCTCTTCTCTGTAATGAAGGTAAGGACAGGGAATGATCTAAATAACCCAAAAGAAGGCATACTCATTTCCTTCTCAGATTCTCTCTCTACTTAAATCAGGTAATTCCTGACTGTTTTGGCATCCCTTGTTTAGACTGTAAAGTCCCAGCAGTTCCATGCACTGTGACCCTAATTATTTTGTAGCAGTTGCTTTCCCTCATTATCCACTGTAAAAGCAACTATTGTCTTTGTAAACTATTAAAAAGTATTTCAACCATATTTAAGATACGGTTTAAACCAAATTTACTCAAACCCCAAATTTTTCCCCATTAGCATGGGGATGGGACCCTTGTCTTAGATTTGAGTACAGGCCAGGCAAGTAGCTTCTGCAGCTCTGGATGGGGCAACGGTGGCTCACACAGCAGATAAAAGAGGTATGTGGATCAGGGGAGCAAAAGAGGGACAGGAATACGTGGTTCAAATGAAAATGCAGGGAAAGGGGCTGTGCCATGCAAGGGGAGCCCAGGGGAACGGGACATGCAATGCAGGGAGAGCACAGGGAAGCAGGTGCACAGTTCAGGGGCACACAGGGAAGGGGGGGGGGGGGAGCAAAGGGCAGTGGGGGAGGGGACGCACAGAACAAAGAGCACAGGAAAGGTGCCCACGGTGCAGAGGGGTATGGAGGGAAAGGATTGCATGGGGAGCACAAAGGAACAGATGGACAGAGCAAGGAGAGCATAGGAAAGGGGATGGAAAAAGGAGCACTTGGAGCAGGAGCATAGGGAATGGGTCCATTGCACAAGGGGAGGATGAGGAAAGAGACACACGGAGCAGAAAGACGTTCAGGAAAGGGTGCACTGAGCAGCAGTAGGAACAGCTTCAGTTCTGGCTCCAACCCAAATCAGGCTGGAGCTTGAGCTGCTGCTACTGCCTGGCCTGGTCACATGCTCCCTGCCCCTTAGCAGAGCCAGAGCAGCTGCAAAGGTCTGGGGTCAGGGCGAGGAAGGAGAGAAACAGGCCCCAGAGGGAGACACGTGGCAGGGGGGAAAAAGGCACTGGGTTGGTAGGTGGCAAGGAGAGGACAGGGAGCATTGTGCAGGCTGCCTGCCCACCCCCCCCGCCCCCTCACAGAGCCACTGCTTTCCCTGTGGCAGTGGTAAGAGGGGTGAACTTAAGAATAAACAACTAGATTTTAGACACAGAAAATTATAAAATTGCTTTAATTTTCTATGTCTAGAATCTAATTGTGGGGGGGTCATTTTAAACTCAAAAGCAATCTTGGATTCAGGTAAATATGGTAATTTCAATGAAGACTTGAACACGGCTTTATGCTGATATCCACTGGTTTTGTACTGAACTTGGGCATTGCTGAACTTCATTCTGAAAACTTGAGAGCTTAAATTGCTGCCTATGGTAACCAAGCTTGATGAAGCTTCACTCATCTAAGTTTGTTTGTCCCTGCTCCAAAATTCAAATGTACCAATTAGAAACAAGAATTGATTTTAAGACCTACCAAATATTGTTAATTCTTCAATTAAATCATTTACAGGAAGCAAAAGGAAAATGCCAACAGCACCAAGAATTCCAGAACTGTCTTGCACTACTGCTGCTTCTTTGAATCGCAGTTTTATAAATTCAGTTTGCAACAGCAAGGCAAGAAACTGGCATTCATTATAAAAGTGGCACTTATTTATTATTTTGATCACAGGAAAGACTTGGGACCATGATCCATGACTGAGGCTCCTTTGGGCTGATATTGATAACACCATGCAGCCGCAGAGCAAAGATATGGTGGCAGCCTCAAGAATTTATCTAAACAAGGCAAAAGAACAAACAGACATGAACAGATGTAGGCATGAGATAGCAGATAGTACAGGTCAACCCAAAAAGCTGTGATTGCAGCACTGTAACATACCCATTGTCCAGTGACCCCAAAATGAAGTTTCCACTATAATGAGTACTATGGGCATTTATACATGTGCTCCAGGAGTGGGGGGCTATGCTTTAATTGGAGCAGCTCTGAGAGCCACCCTAATTAGACCATCTGGAGCATCATGTGTATCACCATCCCTGTGCTGAAAAATGGTGGCGGGACTGCTTTACTAGAGCTTGTTGATGCTGGAGTCTGCTGGAGCGCAGTAATTACCACTCTCCAGCAGTCTTGCTTCATAGTGTATAGGTGTCCTTTGTGAGTGCCTGGAAAGAGAAGGCAGCTTACCAATACAGTTTACAACCAAAGGCCCTGAAATTGCAGTCAGACTCATCCCTAAGGAAGCAGCATTTCCCATCATTTCATTTACAGCCAAGTCTTTCAACGCTGTAATTCAATCCCAGCCCACACCCACGAGTATTCATTTTTTAAGCTTCTATATTGTTCTAGTAAAACATAATCAAGTTGCAGCAAACCCCAAGTTGAATGGCTGCATCTGTGGACTGGTTAATTCTTTCATTCTAAAAAAAAAATAAATAAATACAAAAATCAGTTTCAAAGCTGAGCCCACTAGCAACGACTACCTTCATCACCCTTTTCAACTACTAACATAAGGGCACAAAGCATATACATGCCAAACATTGGCTGGCTGATCCAAAATAGGATGCAAGAGCTTCATAATTCCTGGATGGTTCCCAGTCCATGCATCACTGAGATATGGTCCTTGCACATTCAAAGCACAGGCCATTGTAAGATTTGGGAAGGCTCTTCTTCAGCGCTGCTCCTCTGCAACTGAGACAGACTTAATACTGACTCTTCTGCATACAAGCAAACTGAGCAGTTCGCTTCAACAAAGCAGATGAAAGGGGAGCAAGGTTATCGACATGTTCAAGAATCATTACTATAAATGCAAATCTTTGGATTTTCTTGCCCCATCCATGCTTGGGTCAGAAAGCACATGCTAGGATTTCCTTTTGAGCAAGCTTAAGAAAACAAACAAAAAACCCAACAAACAAACAGTAATCTATTATGATTTGCCTGGTTTAAAAACAAAGTTAGCATTTGCTGACATTCTAAAAAGGCTGGGGAAATTTAGCATTAGGAGGGAATGTCATTAATCAGCTTTATCCAGCAATGATAAACAACTATTTATTTATATTGGTTGTCCCAGGCACCTCATTTTGCAGAAATTATTTGTCCTGTAACTCTTCCCATAAATCTGTTTGGTCAATTTTATCCTAAAATGACTGATGGACTCAATCCATTTCAAGCTACTGAGAGCCCCATCACAACTTTAATTTGCATGATCAGCGTGAAGTAGACGTTTTAAAAACTGTTTTGACAGAAAATTTGCATAGAGAATAATCTGAATAATGGAATAAGAAAAATAAGTATCCAAGAGATATATCTATGTCAAATTATTTAAATGGTATAACTATTTATTTGTATAAAAAATGGTGTCTAACAGGCACCAAGTATTGCACAAAGAAATAGAACGACCTTTACCCCAGAAAACTCCTTGTCTAGCATTGTGGAAAAGTGAAACAGCTGGATAAAGGGATATAGCAGAGGTAGGTGGCACAATATACAATTAACAGTAAGAACAGAACATTTTCATATATTAAGTCTCATAAGATAAAAATGATCACCAGCTTAACACATTCTAAATAGCACTGATCTGTACTCATCACAGAGGAGCTTTTAAGGAGGATCTGTTATTTTGTTTTTAACTAAAAGGAAAAGATGATGGCTTTTCAAATTCTGAATTTTCAATCTCCCCTCTCCCCCCAACATACAGGAAGCAGTGGGGAAAAAAAAATATGAAGATGCCGTGAGAGAAGAGGACAAGTGGGCAATCAGGATGAGTGTCGTTAACAGACTACAGGACAGGACTGATCTTGAGATAAGAAATTTAACAGACACAGCCTTTATTTAAACCTTCCCACTTACCCAGATTGACAGTAGTTAGTTAAGTTTGCCAAGACACAAGTAGCATAAATGCATGCATTTTTGCTGTACACAGTTTCCATTTTCTTATTA
Source organism: Caiman crocodilus (assembly GCA_030014935.1). Taxonomy (NCBI): domain Eukaryota; kingdom Metazoa; phylum Chordata; order Crocodylia; family Alligatoridae; genus Caiman; species Caiman crocodilus. The sequence continues at coordinate 25,918,434 of JAGPOW010003447.1, read as the reverse complement.
AGTTTTTACACTTCTGGCAGAGGTCATCTGAAAAATGCTACAGAAAGTCACACATGTACAAATCAAAATAAATTAGAAAAATGTGACTTTGACGTATTTAAGCCATTTCTAATTTGTTTTTAATGACAGCAATCATTTGAAAATGAGATAATTTATATAAAAGCACTAACATAACAAGTACAAGTAGCATAGCTCTGCATTTAAACAGCATACTTGCACTCCTTTAGATTGTAAGGGTAGGAGGGTATCCCTCAAGGACATTAGTGGAAGGCTTTTTTTTTTTTTTTTAAACGAACCATGAGCAACAGATACAAGTCCTTTGACTTCAATGAGACTACTCTCCCTAAGGTCAAGCAGAGAGAAACTTCCTGCCAACACCATCTGTGCACCAAGTTCATTTAGCAGAAATATGTGGGAGGTCATTCTCAGTAGTTGCTCTTCAGCTCTGAACTCTCTCCTCCTTGTGCCCTGTCACAGCCCAAAGCAATGTAAGACCTTTTGTTTTGTGCAAGCTTTCAATGTGGGGCCATTCTTCATTGTTGTTCAGAGAGTTTGCTTTATTATACACTATTTTATTTTAATATTTCATCAGGTTTTATAATTTATCTTGGTCTTTACTGTAACAGCCTCAGCCCTTTGAGGGGGTAACATATTTCTAATTAATTAATGGAATTAAACAAATTCTTAAAATCAGTAAGACAACTATTTAATGCTTTTCTGGAGGTGGCATGTAGCTTAAGTCTATCTTGTAGGCATTAGCACTCACAAAATAGACTGTGCTATCTGTGACGTAACCAGGCCTCAAAAATTTCTTTTTTCATTGCATTCAGAATAGTTTAAAAAATGAAAAGAAAAAAAGAAAAGAGAGAGAGTCTCCCAGGACTAATGGTAATACAACTTTAATAGCATACTGACATGGCCTTCATGGACTCATTCTGACATTTTCCACAGCAGTCCTCTCTCTTTAAAATTTGCATTGCCATTGTATCACTTCATTCAGGCATCAGACAATTTCTAAATGAACTCTTCAGGATCCCTACAATCTGCTAAAACAGCTCTCTTATAGCCATGTAAATAAGAAAAATAACTCACCCTCTTTCCCATCCCATAGATCCCAAAAATACAAAGAAATTAATGACTTTCATAAAGAGTATCAGGCAAAGTCAAATTGCTTTTCCATAGAGCCACTAATCTAATTCTACAGCTTCCTCTAAACAGGAGTTCTAGTTTTCAGTTACAATTCCTGAATAAGCAGCATGAATACAAATGTACTAAATATGCCTTCAGAAGACAGAAGTGAAATGCAGAATGACATACAAGGTCAAGCAGAATATCACAGAAGAGCCAGGCCTAGCTGAAGTGAACTCATAGGTTCCAGTTAAAACATGTCACATAATGCTCACTGTGCTAAGACTGAAACACAATGACACTTGTCATTTTTCACTGAGAGTGACGTGACTGCTCTCTATCCTCTTATTTCATAAAAAGCCGTGTTGTTAAATCTAATTAAGTCGCATACAATAGGCCAGTCCCAGGCCAAGGACAGAGTCCCTCTGGCTGTCATCTGAAGCTCATCTTGAACACTTCAGACACATCATTAATGACCTCCTGGAAAAGGATGAGCATCTCAAAGTACCTGTCCTGTCTTACAAGCAAGCCCCCAACCTCAAACAGCATCTCTCAAGCAACAGGCTGCCTAACTCCCCATCTCACCAAGGCACCAGACCTCACAACATACCCGGATGCCTCCTGTGCCCCAACAAATACAGACAGCATTATTACTGGACCAAATAAACACAGATTAAAGCATCCAAGGTTCATTAATTTGCAACTCTACCAAAGTCATAAATGTCACCTTCTCAGTGTCTCTCCACTGTCCTTATTGGACAGAAGAGGCAATCCCTACATGTAAGAATGAACGCTGATCTGATGTGAGCTGCAGAACAACAAGCAGGCCTGTTGCAGAACACTTCAACCTCCCTCTGGACGCTCCATCACTGACTTCAGCGTAGCTATTCTTAGGCAGTAAACCTTTAAAAACTGATTCAAATGGGAAACTGCAGAACAAGAAATCATCCTGAAACCGGGTTGTTACGTATGGTGTAAACAGGGACTATGGATTCTTATCCCATTACCTGGATTCGTTTTTTATAACTCCTTTGTTCCTATAGGTTTTCTTATTGCTTGCTTGCTTCTCCCAGTACTGACGCCCCTTTCCTTCCCCCTTCTGCCTTTTGTATTCAAAATTTCTATCTTCTTATATGCTGCTTTGGGCATGTCCTTTCACAGCAACAAATGAAGCGAGCTTCAGCTCACAAAAGCTTGTGCTAGATAAATCCATCTAATTTGGTTAGTCTATAAAGGTGCAAATCTACCCTACTAAAACAAATTCACATTTTCTTTGTAGTAGCACCCAAAATTTGATTTTGTGAAAATAAGCTATTATAAAGCCAAGATACATGGAAACCTTTCCATGAAAACAGTCAACATGGGAGACTGTTAAACCAAAAGGCCTCTTAGATAGTACTACATGAAATCTTCAATGCAAGAAGTATGATAGGGAGACCTGCGAGAACAAAAACAAAGCAACTCAACTGACTTTCATTATCTAATATAAACAAAATGAGTATTGATGTGAAGTAATGTGAATTCTAGACTTGTTCAGTAATTAAAAGAGAATTACCAAACACAAGGAAGCGTTTATGTTAAAATGCTACTTTCTTTTTAAAAAATTAACTTGCACATACCTGCATGGTGGTAAAAACATGGAGTCCTTCATAAGCACAGATCCGGAAAGAAGAATGTACCAACATCTGGCAATTGTTTCTGAGCTATGATAAAGAAAACCAAAATCACTGATAGCAATACAAAAAGACATACAAGTGCCTCAGGTAAGACCAATGTGTCTATATTTAACTGTACTGAGGATTTAGAAGGTCTAAAAATACTAGTAGCACTCTAGCATTACCACAACTACTATTAGAGCCCCGCCGCAAAGTTACTATATTACAGAGGAAAGAGCTGCAGAAAATTTAGGCTAAAAATTTCCCACTTGCAGAATCATATTTGGAGCTGGTAGAAAAACAATCTTTTAAAAGTAAAAATGATATTTATCTGTATTTAAAGTAAACTCACTTCCATCCCAAAGCAAATTACAATCTTTACATGCAGGAATCATTTAACTCAACACCAAATTCTTTAGCATCAATTAGTGCACAGCATTACAGAAGTTTAGCATAGATTGTGAGAAAAAAAATACAATATCCAACAACAAATTGTGGAAAGAAATTAAGTAAAATAGTTATCAAAAAAAGAAGTCAGAATTAGTATCTCTAGTCTTAGGTAAGATGCCATAAGGAATTTTTAAAAATTCCAAAAGCAATCAGAGCCCATGGTTTGAGACTATTCGGACAGAGGGCTGGCTCCTCCAAAGGGACCAGTACTCCCTGACAAGTTCAAGTACCAACTTCAAGGGAAGAGTGCCATCTACTGAATCATCAATACCCATCCCAAAAACCATGTTAGGTTTTCTACATGCTACAACCTGCACACTTTTTAAAAACACATTTAAAATACACATATGTACATATAATCCTTCAACGAAAGTTGTGTGGCTATCTTCCATGGGCATTTCTGGAAGTGGCACCCTATTTTATATGTATAACCATCTCATTGACTAAATGGCATCTGGCTATATAATCAAATGCTATCAATTTTAAATGAAAAATAGAAAACTAAGCAACATTTACCACATGACTAAGGGTACAAATATGTTCTAACAAGCAAACCAGTCTTATGTTTCTCCCCAGGAGAGTAAAAATTAACGCCTTAAAGCTACATACCAAAAGAGAACTTGATTCCCCTTGTATCTTTCATAGCGGGCACTTGAAGACATTATTCTGAGAAAGAAAAAAAAAAAAATGTAGTTGCAATTTTAAACACTTAAAAAGAAATAATAATTTTAGTAATATCATCCCTTTCATGAAACTTCCCTGATAGTCAACACTTGAAGTTTGACTTTTCCTGTTAAAAAAATGGGTTTCCTTAACTATAAAGCTCAAACCTAATTGCCATTTTTATTATCCAAGTAGATACTGCGAAACACATTCTTCAAGTGTTTCTGAAGCACTCCTACACACATTGAAATTACTCCTAGCAACAGAATTGTAAGAACTGAAGTACTTCCAACAATGTTTTTTGTGCTTTGTCTTGTTTGCCTTCTATTAAACATAAGCCAAAAATCATTCGAATGCACAAGTTAGAGTGTTTACAACATACAATGTATTTAGATCTCATTTGTACTGGACAATGCCAGTTATCCCACACAACCCTTACCTTAGCTGATGTTCCCTGAGATGTGACAATATGTCCATTCCATGAAGATAAGTATAGATAATATTTAAGTCCTGAAAACAGAAAACAAAAAAATAAAGAAACGTGTCATCTATGAAGTATTCAAATTTAGCATCTAATCATCTTACAGAATTATTTTGCAACACGGGAAATGCACCTGAAAACAAAGTAATGGATTAGGAAACAGCTCAGGACAAAAGGTTAACCCACCCTAAGTTAGCTGTCAACAAAACAAGTTTGTTTTCCAACATGTAAGCATTAAAGTAGTCAAGACCCTGAAGCAGTCATTACTAATAACTTGTGTCTACATTATTTACAGAGTTTTATAAATACATAGATCATTGTCCAAGAACTATAAACACACCATATATCAATGCCTTGCACCCTACAATGATTAACACACATTATAAACCTTGCAGTACCTCCTTAAACCAGGGTATTATATCTTATCTACTGAGGTGACACCAGAAAATTGAGGAGTTTCTCAAAACTGCACTTTATGCCAGTAAAGAGCACAGAAATACATAAACCCTCCTATTTATTATGACCAACAGAAAACACTTCTATCCTAACCCAAGACTGAATGTCTGGGAAGGAAAAGATATCCCAGGTCCACATCCGACACCTTGCTGATATCCACATAGAAAACCCCTCCTCTTCCCATGTTAAGATACTAATCTATGAAGTTTTGGAAGTGGAAGGTGAAGTATCACAGCAGCCCTACTCTTTGCCAGCACTAGAAACAAGAGAACTGCTCAAAAGGACCAAGTCCTGAATCTAAGGCATATCAGGCAGAAAATTACTAGCATCATTATGTTGGCATCGTGAGTAATTTTTATTAAACACTTTAATTTGATTAGTTTTCCCCTAGTAATAACTTGAAAGAAGTATTCAGTAAGCCTTTTCCCCAACTTTGTACATTAAACATACAAATGGATGCATCTGTGAGCCTAGAAGGACTATAATGATAGGCTACCTGACTGCAGCAGCTAAAACGCATCTTTAAGAGGATAATGCTTTCTAAAAGAAAGTGTCAATTCATTTACTTTTTAAACACACAGATTCTGATCTTTAATTGAGAAGATACAGATAGCCACATATACATCAATGTCTTTGCAGCTTGAACATTTGTGTTCTGAACTTAAGGCACTGGGGACACTTTATACAATGTTTGCAAACAATAAAAGACTGCGAGGGTAGACTTTGGAATTTACAGTAGTTTTATTAGAGAAGAGTTACGTATTGAGCTAAGAAACTTTTTGGAACATAATGGACATGGATTCTGTCATACAGAAATGAAAGTCCAGAAATAGCTAGAGGCTGAATAAAATTATTGCAATGAAGATCTCACATTTCTAACGCCATAAACAAAACCTGTGAAAGTTGAGCAGAAGACTGCTCAATATACTATTTATTTATTTAAAGACAAAGCATCTGGTTATAACAGGACTCATGAGCCCGATCTTGATTTAAGGTTTCAGGGCTTCTTCCTTCCCAACTACTTCTGTATTTGTACTATTGGAAAGCCTAAAAACTCTAGTGGATCACAAGCTCATTGTGCTAGGTGCTGTACAAACCCATCTTGAACGTTACAGGTTTCATTGTCAGTACATTCTTCCCACAAAGAAATATTATATACACAGTCAGACTGCATTGCTTTTCAATTTCATTTCATCTTTTTGCTTAAATATTATTATCTCCATATACTACATCCAGAAAATAAGCTTTAAGGTAAATACAATGAAACCACTCAAGAAACATAGCTTCTACCAAAATCAAAGCTTCATTATTCACAATTTATTTCAAATGCAGTGGCTAGCATTTTCTGAAAAAAGAATGGGTTATACCAAACATTATCTTAGACTAAATCTTCACATAAAATGTTGCACTATTTTAGAGTGGTTTTATATGTTAATTACTACTTACTCTAAAAACAGAAAAGTGTGAAGTATGACACTCTTCAAAACTACAACCTACACAACTTTTGGACATTTTGTAAAAACACACTCATCTTCTATTTATTTCATAGTAACTTGAGGCAGCAGCATTTACATGAGGTTAATTTGCTTATCCACTTTTAAAGGGAGAAATGAATCCATTGTCTTATTTGGTAAATTATAATTCTAGTCAAAGACTACACAATGAAAATGAGGAAGACTGCGAAGTCAGTAACTCAAACGTTAGCAGAATTACTTGCAGATTCCCCAAGTGGTCCTAAATCAACTCTTCCCCTCCCCCACATATACACACACTTATAATAGTGCTTAATTACACAACCATCCGTTATCTCTTCCTGCAGAACTACCGCTTCACACTGATGAACCTGGGCAAGGGTTGGATCCGGTTTGGGTAGTAAGGAGACTGCTATCAGCAGAATTTTGCCCAAATTGCGGAAGAAGCTGGAAGTTGCACAGCAAACGAAGCGAGGCATTTCCACAAAAGGCCTCTCTCATGGTTAAGGCAGCTGACACTGCTGGAGAATTGAACTCTCTCTGTGCCTCTGCCCAATACTTCCTCTGTGATGCTACACAAGTCACAAGACATGGTTATATACTACGTTACTATACATACACTATTTGGCTCAAAATTATGTTCCTAGGCACACCCAAACACAGAAACAAATCTCCCACATTTTTTCCAGACCCACTCCTCCATTTCAGACAATTTTCCCCTGAAAATATTCAGCTTCTTAGGTATGACATTGAGCTATCCTACAAGCCTGAAAAAAACTCATCCTTCCACAGCTTATTCAAACAGGAAAGCCCTGATTTCCACAGCTTGTTCATACAGCTGAGGACAACCAAGTCCTTCCATGGGCCATGTTCCACGTGCACAAGCCATTATTTACAATGATTTTCACCTACAATCCCCCCCTACCCAGCCTAGGCCTTCATTCACGCGTCATAAAAAGAAAAGCATTGAGTCTACCAACAGAAAACGGAACAAGGAAAAGGATTCTAAAAATGTTAAACATGTTATTTGACAATATTCTGATATACGGGCAGTCCTCAACTTACAACCTTTCGAGTGACAACATTTTGCACTTACAACGTTTCTACACTGACACCGTTTCAACTTTGACATCAGTTTCAATTTTACAACGCTTGATCCGATGTGACGCCATGTCAATAAACAAGTTTGCTGGGTTGCCCATCTCCTTGGGTTATTTTTAGTGTAAACAGGGTATCGGGCCTTGGTTCAGCAACCAATCCCCCATTTATAACATTGTTTCTTACGGGAAAATTGGTTCCGAGTTACAAGGTTTTGAACTAAGACACAGTTTTCAGGAACCAATTGTGGCGTAAATCCGAGGACTGCCTGCAAAGCACGCATCTCCTAATTCTAACGTGTACAAATCCCAACTGCTAACAGTGATTGCTGGTGTGTCGAGAACATCAGTAATTATCTCACTGTCCTCTGCAGTCTGTCTGCCCATATCCATTGTTCCTTGTTCTATTCTTAAAGCCTAAGTTTTTCCGGCAGATGCAGCCTTTCTGGTCTGTTTGTGCTGTGGTTAGAACAGTGGAGTCCTGGTCTGTGACTCCAATACCAAAAAATAATATTGCGTTTACTTCCAACTAGATTTGCTAGGACCTTTACCCTGGCTTAGGAGAACTGTATTCTCAAGCAGTAGAAATAAACTGCCAAATCCACAGGCTTTTTAGCAATTTGTCAGCAGATAAGAAAGGAATTACAGGATGCGTCTACCTGCAATTATAGAGAACCGTAAGACCCTTCCCGACCAATGTTCATATGATGCTGCCCCAACCAATTTAACGCAAGATAATAGCACCCATCAAACAAGGATAATTCAAATGCTTTAATCAAAGTAAGTTTTGAAACCAAAACAAGGGTCTCAGAAGTGACACATTGGTGCACTTTATCTAGTGAAACAGTGGAACAATATCACTACCCTGTACTTCAAAATATATTTTTCTCTGAATGCCTGATCAGCATGCTTCATAAGGATATTTATCAGGACTTTAGGTAAGTATGCAGGATATTTATTTAAAGCATCGTTTCATCATCCAGCAACAATGCAGTACAACCAACTAGCTCGAGGACACAGGGTTTTGTGGGGGGTGTTTTTTCTTGTATTGGTTGTTTTTTTTCTAGTACTTCACCTCTATATCTTGTATCTTCATCAAATAGATTGTGAAGTTTTCCACATTGAGCTAAACACATAAAATAGTCCTAATACATTTCATTCTTTTCAAAAGTTCCTTAAGTAGACAAATCAAGACTAAAATAATGCTAGAGCTGCATCCAGCTGTAACACACCCTTTTTCTAATTTATATTTCAGCTAACCTTTAAGCTCCTTTCTCCACCTCTCAGTAAAACTTTTAGGTGGCAAAACACAAGGAATTCTCTTAAGAAGTTTAAAATGAGATTTCTACTCTTTATGAGACACACATACAGGTAACAAAGTGTTTCCATATGTTTGAAAAGTTTTCTAAATAGTTCTCTTTATGATCACATTATAAAGAAATATCTGCAAAAATGTTTAACATTAAACAGCCAAACTGGCATAGGTTCCGGAAAACTATAACCTAACAAAGCTTATATGTAAAAATGAGGGTTTGTTATAAAAAGGCTTTTAACCTGTATACTTTAGGAATTAACAAGTCCTTGCCCAAGGGCTCTCCTGCAGATGGGCTTATGAATCAGACCCTATCGCTTAATTATTTCCATTCACAAAACAAACAGTTCACATAAGAGGAATCTGGGAGGAGAAAACAGTGTTCAAGCCAAAGACAGATTCTTGCTAAAGTCCAGGAAAAGTCCCTGTTTATAGGGCAAGTAACTTACTACCCATTTCCCCCAATCTTCCTGCACTAGATGCCTAGTGCCAAGTAGCAACGTGGGGTGTGGATGACAAAACGCATTACCACGTTCAGCCTATTCCTTTTTACCAGTATATCCACACACAAAAAGATTCAATAGATTTGAAAACAAGACTCATTCGTTTTTTCTCCTGTTGCTTCTAAGTAAGCCAACAGCTGAAGAGTTTGGGGTACATGTTTGTAATCTAGAAAAAGAAATCATCTTCAGGAATATATTAGCATATCCCCAATCCTGCTTTGGGGGTGCGGAGGGGTTCCCACTACCTACTTCCCCCTCTTACTGCTGCACTTACTTGCCTCCCACAGCTTATAACTGTGACCCTTGGGTTCCGCTTCTCTGACCACTGAGGCCAAATTCAATATACTGCTGATCATACATCCCACAACCAGCTCAGAAATTACTGGAACCTGAGAAACAGGATCATTGAAGCTGCCTAAAAACATACTAGCTTTCGTATTTTAAAGTACTCATAAATAAGAGGCTAGTGGAAGAATGGAGCAAAAATTTGGTTTCAGAAAGGTTCAATTCTGGGAAAATATTCCCCATTTCGAAAGTATTTAACACATCAGCTTTGGGCTGTTGAGAGAAACGAGTCTTGAGAGATGAAAAGAGCTGCACTAGACAAAAGCAGAAGGAAAAAAGAAACCTCAGGTCACTCTGGTACCACTATGGGAAAATGGGTCTGACTTACACTGGCTAGTACAACGAGTGAAGTGATTATGAACTGAAATGTTATGCACTGCACTTTTAGTGAGCTGTGTTTACGATCTACATATTCACTGGCCAATAGAAGCTTGCAGTATTTTGAGTTCAGTTGCTTTTCTTTCTTCAGGAATGTTTCTTTTTCAAAGAATGGCCTATTTCTTTAATCTGTATAATTTGCATGTTTTGTGAGCATACTACAGAGTGGGAAGATTATCCTACAGAACATGTCCTCCTTGAACTTGCATGCCTTGATCTGCTGCTGTTATAATATACTGACTCTATGCATACACCATGCAAATCTTCCCCTTACTACAAAACAGGTTTTTAAAAATAGCTGAAGCTAAAGCAGACACACGCACATTCACTGCTAAATCCACCAAGACCTTGACAGTGAGGCTTACATATCATTCTCTCTCTTGAAAAATTTACATTTCTTTTTATTTGGGAAATTTCACTTTAATGCTGTACACAAAATGGGACTAGATGTTGATAAAAAAAAAAAGAATGTAGTTTAAAATCACATTTCTATTCAATTGCTTGCACTATAGATTAATCACAGGTTATGTGGCCACCTAGTGGAAATGAGTAGTGATTTTGGCTGCTCAATGCAATTTCTTAACCTTCTAGTTCAACATAAAAATCTTTATATTAATGGACATCCATTTCACTCTCGTGCTTTCAAAAAAACTGAAAACAAAATTAGGGGTTGTTTAAAGATATACAACTCAACTTCCAAAAAGGGGTTAATAATACAAACCAGACTTGGTATAAAGAATAACAAGAGAATTTAATGGAGAAAACTGTCATAAGAAGAAAGTTAAGAACAAGCAGTATAAAAAAGAATATCAAAGTGCAACAATGATTTCACTACTCTGGACGCAACAAAATTAAGTCAAGCTATCTTGCAACCCTACCCTCTTAAACTATCCTCCCATCTTTGCTGCATTGCTTTCCCACATCTCCAAATACTCCTCCACTGCTAAGCACTTAAAATCCTTCCAAGGGATTTTAGGCGACCTTTTGCACCTGCAGGCTAGAATGACCTACACTGGGTTGGAGGTAGGTGGGCAAGGAAGTGCTAGGACCCTACTACCTCCAGCATTCACAAGTACAGCAGCATGTGGAAAGCGCCTGTTATCAACATTTATCCCTGCAGTGGCACAGAGAAAGCACCTGCAAAAGCCAACAGAAAAATACCACAGAAGTCCCACATCCACAGCCTGGATCAAAAGGTTCTGCAGACCAAACCCCAACCCGCGGGCTATAGGTTGTCAACCTTATTCCAGGGCAAACACATAGGGCAGTTCAGATATTTTTTAATCTTTATTTTCTGAACTTTCATCCCTCTAGATTTAAAGCCTAAGGTTCCTATTACCTAATTTCAGATGTTCACCTGCATGCCTCGATCACTGAATGAAAACTATTTACTCAAACTCATTAACTACATAATGATGTAAAGATCAACATTCTTACTAAGCCCAGCAGGCTCCTCATAAATTGAAAGTTACAGATCTAGTGTGTGGATGAAATAAAAAGGGACCCCGAGAAGGAAATGTGGATGTGTGTGAATTGTGCATCAGCTATAAAAGGTAAGGTAGAACTTATTATAAGGTAACATCAGCTGTAAAGAGGCACGTCCAGGCAAGCGCAGTCATGCAGTATGTGGCACCATAAATACGTCTGCAGCATCACATACCAGTCATGTGTTATCTGCACTGCAAGGGTCCTGTGCGTGCGCTGCTCCATTTTTTCTTTTCCCCACAAGTGTTTTTTGATCCCTGGATATCCACATGTCAAAAAAACCTATGGGGGGAAATAAAATAGAACAGCGCATGCACCAGCAGCATGCGCCACTGAAAAACGGAGCCAGGCTTCTCAGAGCCACGCTGCAGCTGCCAGCCAGATCCCCACTGCTGCGGCCCCAGGAGGCCCCCAGAACCACAGGTAAGGCTACTGGGGGCAGCACAGCTCTGGCCCCAGCCTCCCCTACTGCCCTCCAGGTAACCTGCCATACACCAAAGCGTGTGTGGCATGGGCGTTCCCCAGGGACAAGCAGTAGAGGCACAAGGTGTGCTACTGCTACTTGTCCTCAGGGAACCAAATATCTATGCTCATTTGAACGTGGCCAAAGAGCAAGTTTGCTGGACAAGCCTCTAGAGGTAAGCAGGCCACGTATTTTTGCTTAGCCCCACTGTATTTTCGTTATCTTCACCTCTCACGCCGCTGGATTCATTTGTTGGAATTTTCTCATTCTAACTGCCAGAATTGAGAAGCTGCTGATCTACAATATAATTTATAAACAGTAGCATATAAAACTTTCTGACTCATTATGGCTCAAGATGAAGGAAGTGGCATGAAATAAGCAACTGAATGAGCTAAGGAGCGTAAACATGTCTTGTGACATTTACAGCACAGCAGCCGCCCTGCAAAATGCAGAACATCCATTTTGTCATATTCTTTGCATCAGATGTGCAACTGAATAACATCCTGAGTATCAAAGTGGAAAAGCAGGACATCAGAGGATATCTCTGGCACCAAAATGTGGCAGAGATCAGTCAGTTATTACAGCATAAAAATATGGAGAACAAAAACTAACAATTAAAAACATTCAGCCTTCTTTTATATTCATGTCCTCCCTTCAGCACTGTAGGCAATTCACGTAGTAGAACCACTTTATCCTGCATCTACTCCTTTAGGCAGACTCATTTTCACCAAACCATTAGTGATGCTCCAAGTGAAAATAATAAAGCAAAATGAGTAATAAAAGAATACCACTAATGTGAATGCAAAGTTCACACTGTGTTCAACAAAGGTTTGGTTGAACACAAAAGCATGCTGGATAACTACTCAAAAAGGTTCAACTTCCTACTGATACAAACTCTGAAAAGAAAACCAAATGATTTTGGAAGACTGGACCAACAGAAATCCCATGACGTTCAACGAAGATAAGTGCAAAGTCTTGTACATAGGATGGAAGGATCCCATGTACTGTTCCAGGCTGGGGGCTGATGGGCTGGGCAGCAGCTCTGCAGAAAAGGACCTGAGGGTTACAGTGACAATAAGCTAGGTATGAGCCAGCAGCACATCCTTGCTGCAAAGAAGGCTAACGGCATAGTGGGCTGCATTCATAGGAGTATTGCCAGTAGATCAAGGGAAGTGATTATTACCCTCCACTTGGCACTGGTGAGGCTGCATCTGGGGTACTGTGTCCAGTTTTGGGGGTCCCACTGCAGAAACAATATAGAGAGATTGGAGAGAGTCCAGAGGGCAACAAAAATGGTGTGGGGGCTGGAGGATATGACTTGTGAGGAAAGGCTGAGAGAACTGGTTTTATTTAGTCTGGAGAAGAGAAGATTGAGAGGGGATTTAATAGCAGCCTGCAACTACCTGAAGGGGGGTTCAAAGGAAGATGTTGCTGGACTGTTCCCAGTGGTGGCAGATGACAGAATAAGAAGCAACGGTCTCAAATTGCAGCAAAGACAGCATAGGTTAGATATTAGGAAAAACTCTCACTAGGAGGGTAAAGAGCACTGGAACAGGTAACTAGAGAGGTGGTAAACTCCAAGAATGGTGATACTAAGACCCAGCTAGACGAAGCTTTGGCTGGGATGATACATTTGGGGACAGTCCTGTTTTGAGCAGGGGGTTGGACAAGATCAGAGGTTCTCAACCTTTTTGTACCAAGACCCGCCTGTAAACATGGATGGCCAGTCCCAACTGAGTGCCCCTCGCTCCCGACCAGGTGCCCCGGCCCCCAGACTCCTAGTGTGCGGGAGGGGAAGGCAGGGGTGTGGAGCACAGGCTGGAACTCTGCCGGCCTGCAAGGGAAAAGCTGCTGTTTCCCATGTCTTTTCCTTTAAAGGAGAATCCAATTTTCAAAGTTTGCTCATGACCCTTTCATATATTCTTCCCACCTACTTTTGGGTCATGACCCAGGACTTGAGAAACCCAGGGCTAGATGATTGCCTGACATCCTTTTCGACGCCAATTTTCTATGATTTTGCATTTCAACTTCCCAAAAATTCCTTGAACCACTACTAGCCTTAGAATATGACAGGAGAATAAAGTAGCCAAGGCAAAGATCCAAATTAATTGTGGTAAAAATACTAAAATGGAAACGATATTGAAAAAAAACAAACAAACCTATATTTGGTGTTTTTATTGAATGCACAAAAACACTGCGGTTAAAAAAAAGAAATCATGACGGTCAGAGACCTAAGTACAGGTCAACTGCATACAAGTAAAGTGCAATTTTTATGGTTCTTCGAGGGGGATGAGGGGAAGGTCAATTTAACTGAAACAATACAGTACTGCTCTAGGGCTAACCTGATTTACGCAGCCTTCTTTGAAGTTTACTGGAGCTATATTTTAATAGGTTGATTTATTCCCTCATCTGTGAGGTTCTCAGTGAGACTCGAGAAGTAAAACGTTTCTCCCTACCCATGCATCGCTTGGGCAGATCATTCCATTCAAAATTCAAGACTTTTTTGTTACTTAACTGTTCCCACCCATCACTCATTCCAGTAAATAAACTTTCTAAAGTTGGCAGTCGGATCTTGTTGAAAAAATGATGATGTGATAATGGTAGATTCTAAATACAATTACAACTCCTACCCAACAGTTCATCAGAAAGCTTCTAAAACAAATTGACAGATTGTGTCGATGGGATTGGGGCCAAAGGGTGTGAAATGTCAAAATAAAAATGCTGTTACCAAGATGTAAAGCTATTACTAAAGTTTCAAACTATAAGTACAAAGCAGAAGGAGTACTCTAAACTGTTTCCCTAATGAGGTACAGGAGTTTTTCCAACTGTATTAAACAACAAAACCAGACCACATTTTCAAGTCCCATAATGGTGAGACTTCTGCTTGCTTTCTTGCTATTCTGAAAAAGATCAAGCTATCCTAAACTGTGCCTCTGAACAATCAATAAGTGTTATAAAGGATTAACACTATGACAAGGCTGCCTGAATTAGCAAAGACTGGACTCTGTGACCTGGGAGATTATGTTCAGTCTCGCACACCTATGGGTTTAGGCTTCATAAACTGGTTTTACCTTCACTGGGAGATGAGCGGGCTCAGAAATAAACAACAATTGTGCTACTACTAAATATTATATTTACTTGCATACCACATACAGCTTTTCCCCCAGAACCAGCCCTCTAGAATTGGGGGGTGACGGGGTGTCGTATGCAGGAAAGCCTAATTTTTCTTGCTGGAACAGAAGCATGTGCTCGAATTGCTGCCACTTCTCTGTGGCTGTCAGGGTGCTACCTGTCTTGCAGATGCAAAGGAACTTGTAGTAATTGCCAACTAAGTACCGTGGCTTGGGTTTGAAGCAGAAACTAAACTGGCTGGGGGCAAGTGAGCTGCTGCAAACCGTCTGGAGTACCTTGACGAGCCTTGGGGCATGGAAACAACAGTTTACAGCTTACAGGGCTCTATATAAAGAATTATTTACAGTAAAGAAGTAAAAATCTTGCAACTGCCTTCACAAGGGTTTGAGACCTAGTCTTGTTGCTGTCTTGCCATAAAGAAAGTTCTTGCTGCCTCACCCAGACTGTCTCCTGGGATGCCCCACTTCCTGCACAATCTACACTTCCAAGAGGACTTACTCGGTCTCATGCAGTCCATCATAACTGGAAAGATCTTTTTTTCCTACAGTCTGCTTTCCAAAAAACAAGGTGCGTGGAAAAATATGGTGTTCCAGCTATCAATAATGCTCCAAAAAGGACGGAGAAAACACTAAAATTGTGTACAACAGAAATTTCACTTAAAGGACCAAGAAGAAACAGCCGCGTCTGCAAGCTCCAGGCAGGCTGCAAACCTGTCCCAAAAAACTATGCAAAACCAGTCTCTCAATTCCACCTCAAACACTTTAAATTCCTGCTTGGCTCATTCAAGGCTCCCTGCACCCAGCCCCAGTGAGCTTGCCAAACCAGCCAGGGCTCCCTAGTTTAAAACAACCTGATTTTTAGGGTGCAAACTGATTGCATGAAAAGATTTTGTAAAAAATATAAAAGCATAAATAAATAAATAAAGCAGCTTTTTCTGGACTGATAACTGTGTGGTATCTAATGTTCCGACTTCACAAGAAACAAAATAAGGAAAGCTAAGCAAAGATGAGAGAGATGTTTTTAAGACAAACCGTTGAAAAGTCCATTACATCTTAAAACCTGATGTCAAAAATCACAAAAACTTTTTAAAGAAGAGTCTCCAGAAGAGATGAGAGAGAGTTCACCATAAAGAACAAATTTCTCCAAAGGATTCTTCTTCAAGGGAAAGAAAGACCAGTTCAACATTGACACTATTCCTAGGTTAATAACTGGGGCTACCTTTATGCGTGATAATGGGCAAGCAAAAACTGCAGCTTTGAAAAATGTCCTGTAGGTTATCTTTCACAAAAAAGAAGACAACTGTTTATATTTTGGAAACAACAGCCATGCCAAGCAGCTTTATGCCAATCATGTGCTAGATCAGGGGTTGGCAATGTTTTTGGGCAGAGTGCCAAAAACACTCACAAATTTGACACGTAAGATGTTCGCGTGCCAGAGGCAGATGGTGGGGGAGGTCCAATCCTTGTTGCAGTAGCACCGGCCTGGTCCCTTCCCCGAGGCACACATGCCAAGCGAAATGCCTCTGCGTGTTATACTGGCACACATGCCATGGGCTCCCTACCCGTGCTAGCTCTGATCAAGACCCTGCCTGTGTGCAATCCTAGGCAGAAAGTGAACAAGAGAAGAAAACTATGTAGTTGAAAGTAGGCACAACTTATATGTGTAGCACCAGTCTACTGTAGTATGCTAAGTAAAAAAAAGTAGGAGAGGAGAAACAAGAATGTAAGACTGGAAACAAACTGAAACAGAAGCAGGCATGCCTTTGACTGTCAAGACAAGGGGTTCAAATTTTGTTAGGCAGAAGCTGACTTTCTCTAGTCCTTATTCTAGATACATAAAGATTTCAGATATGCAAACACATGAATTTCTTGGAGCAAAGACAGTAAGTTGAAAAAGCAGCAAATGGCAGACTTCCTTACAGCTTTCCTTATGATGATTCAGCATGCTCCCTGTACAGACTGAATGCATCTTCTATTTGGAAATCCTGTCAGTCTCAATAAAGACTTTGTCACTCTGTCAGGGGTGCAGCAGGAAAAAGGAAATGTTACTCAGTGTGGTTCATGTTTTTTCCTTACTTCCCTCCTTTTACTTCACAGAAGCCTGAGATCAACCAGATTTCCTTTATTCTCTATTTAAGGCCAATTTGAAAAAACAGTCCTCCCAAATTCTTTCCTGATAGTGTAACAATACTATCAAAGATAGGAAGATGAGTGTATATAAATAGCTTTGGCCACATTTTGAACTGATCTCTCTCCCCAAGTTTAACAAATTCACTGACATCGGCGCAAGGTATGTAACATACCTTGTACCAGATGGAGAACATGCGTTATCAGCTGCCCTCTCCGGGTTGCAGCAGCCCTGCAGGATTCCCCTAAGCCGAGATGGACAGGATGATAAATTATTAAATCAATGCCTCCTCCAGCAGCCCTGCTCACACTCCTTCCACAGTCAGCACCATTCACACTTTAATTGAAATTTAAAGTTTTAAAAACATGCAGAAAAAAATACTGGTCTCATTCACCAGTTAAGCAGTTTTTCCAAGCCCCAGCACAGGGTAATGAGTTACAAAAATCACTCATTAATTACCAAAAAGAAAAAAAAAGCTCAACTTGGAAGTTCAGAATTAATTACAACATATCAATGAGTGAGCAATGGGGACCTGCAGAACAAGTGGACTAGAAGGTATTTTACAGAAAGGGCAGCAAAATGACAACTGGAATAGCAGTAGAAAGGAGTGCACAGGAGTTGAGATTCAAGAGATTGCACACATTTAAAGGAAGCCCAAAATGACTGAGGTATACATTATAAAACTGGGGCAAGCGGCAACAGGAGGTTTGTTGCTAAAGTCACTGCCTGAGCAGACTCCACCCAGAAATGTCTAGAGAGAACAAACTGGTCCAACCACTTCAGAAACAGTATTATGTTTTTCAGACAATAGCACAGGATTAACCATCCGCAGCAAATTACAATGATTTTTCTTTCCTAAATTCTTATCAAAACATATACAAACTGTAACTTCATATAATGGTGTCTCAGGTATTAAAGTAGCCTGCTCTCCAAAGGCACAAATCAAACAAATCAATTTCAAACTATGATCCATACAGTTGATAATTCAAGGAAAATTGGCTCCACAGTTGGTGCCGACTCTTCTCCTCGTTTCCAGCCATATATAGAGGTAGAAATACTTCTTCACAATAGATTCTGGGTTGCTGGAAAGGCAGCCAACTCCATTAGGACAACTGCATTTAAAGGGTAAAAAGAAATAAGTATCATCCATGAGACTAGGATCTTAAAGCACACAGCAATGCTCAGAGTATAGGACAGAAGACATCTGGAGAGGAAAGAAAGACCAGGCAGAAGAACAGAACAGATGAGGCAGAAAAAGATTAGGGCAAAATAAAGATAATGCACCATAAATATTTCCTTACTGCTACTTTTAAACACAAACAGCCATGCTTTCCTATTACACGACTGAAATTGGATATGGGAAAGAGAGAGACTAATCTAGATTAACGATGCAGAGATATAAACAGTGAAAGTTTCTCCGCCATTCAAACAAAAAAACCCCCAAAATTTCCATGTTATAAACATGTACTACTGTTTTCTTTCTCTCCCTCTCTCTCTTTATGATGATTGATCCCTATACCAGTATCCCTTTATACACACATACTATAATCAGCCTATTTAAAATGCAAACTGCCCAGGATGGCAACTTTCTGTTGTGTAATTGCATGGCAGCTACCATGCTGGAGTTGATGCCTTCAGAGCCACTCAACAGCTCCCGAGCTTGCTTTCTTCTCCTGTGGTCTGGTACAGTTCATTTCATCTTTCCAGATTCTGCCTCCACTCTTCCTTTCTTCTAGGCCCCTCCACCTAATACTTGCTTCCCAATAACTGGCTGTTTCTAACCAACCAAAGGGCAACATGCTGCTCAGGTTAGCAATGGGAACAGTCACTGGTGGTTTTTTCTAACCACCCCTCCTTTTCTCTTGCAGCTGAGTTTTGATCCATGTGAGCACATACCAGCATAGCTCAAACTGGGGGAAAACTACATTTTGCAAGTTCCAGATAGAAGCCAAGCTTCATGCATGAGAGAGGTTAAAATGAGACAGCTTATGGAAGACTGTTCAAATGTTTAATACACACTCATGCCCAATTTGCTGGCC
Organism: Caiman crocodilus; assembly: GCA_030014935.1. NCBI lineage: Eukaryota > Metazoa > Chordata > Crocodylia > Alligatoridae > Caiman > Caiman crocodilus. Next base: position 25,899,248 of record JAGPOW010003447.1, on the reverse strand, counting down.
AACCTCATTTCGCTCAGAGAGGTTCAGGTATACCCAAAGTAACAGGTCAGATTAAAAACATCAGGAATGTGCCTATTCCCCAAATCCTAGAACCACATGAAGACATGGAAGTGAACCATTGTTTAAAAAAATATATATATAAAATTTTAGACCTTGTAAAGTTGTAAGTAGAAAAGCTTGAAAACATTAACCACATGTCACTAATACAGCACTGAGAGAACCTGCCAGCAGAGGGATGAAGAACCAATCCTACCAATCTCCAGACCATGCTGTAGGGGAACATGATGTTAAGTGAGAAAGTGTGGATGTGTTGGTGGCTCTGCAAGATCGGGCTCTGTCAAGAAGGAGCCTGAGCCTTACCCGGGCTCCTTCTCTCTGATCTTTTGATTCACAGATAAACTGGAAAAAAAAAACATGTAGCAGCATTTTCCCAGCTAACTCCTACTTATGGTTACAAATGAAAATCCAAATTGCATTCCCTCTCCTTGCTTAGAACGCTTTTTTTAGCTGAGAAATAGTGAATACGCAAGTTTGCACATTCAGTCAACAGAGAAAATTCACATTCTCTACAGCTATAGCGTCAAACTACCTAGGAAGTCAGGCAAGAAAGCACTGCAAAAGGCACCACTTGTTCATACTTGGAAGATTTTTTTTTAATTGCAACAACAGACACTACACATTACTACATGAAGAATGCAAGGTTCTAGAAACAAGACAGCAACCTAAAAAGCTTGCTGATAGCTATCTTGGCAAAAAAAAAAAAAAAAATGCCCAATCAGAGGCACAGGCAATAGTATTCTGTCCTAACTTTCAGCCTATATTCCAACGTCAAGTCTAAGCTGCCACTGTAAAAAATTGAGAGCTAGAGGAACACTGTCAAAATTTAATCACTGAAGTTGAGAGGTGACAAGGGATACAGGATCTCACTTTGAACCTCTCTTCCATGAACACCACACTACATACTTCAACCAGGATTTAGCCCCTTTTTCTCTACCTCAAAAACAGAGTTGTATACATGCAGCATATACTATAAGAAATTCGCATCAAGCAGCTGGCCAAATTCCTTCAGATTAAAAAAAAAAAAAAAAATTTAGAGTCATCCTACACCAGGATGAAAACAAGGCGATTTCCTTTCAGTTTTATGAAAAATGTCATTACAGTCCCCGCCCAGCTATCTGGACTTTGTGATGTTTTATGACAGCTAACAAAAAGAGAAAGCATTTTCACATGAGACATCCAGCATGACAGAATCAAGATATAAACCAAAGTCAATTTACTTCTTAGGAAAAAAAAAAAAAAGCAATCACCACAACACTATAGCCATTGTCTCATACAATTCTGGGAGGCATAAAGATCAAACTCATAATTTACTTGTGGTCATAAGTTTTTAAAAAATCTTTTATATCCTCTGTGTTTCATAAACTCCAGCATCATCTAAGTACACAGTACTCTATCATTTAGTTATTTCACTTGGAATAATGCATTGCCTAAACACAATCTAGGGACGCCATTTAAACAAACAAAAATGGGGACAAAAAAGAAGAAATTTAAGATAGCTTTGGTTTCCCTTCTTGGACAACACTAAGGCTCATTTTAAGTTCCACAGCGGTTCTGTCAAGATGACTGATGCGACGCGGCAGTGTTGGATGCTATTGTGGCCCGTCTCTCACTCACTAGTCTGATTCCTTATGAAATTTTGCTCTTGCCCGAGAACACAATAAACATGATGTACTTCCAAAATGAGAACAAGTATCTTGCAGCATAAGCCCAACATGCTAGAAGTATTGGATTTTTAAAAATCCAGAGTTAGAGTTTACAGCCTGAGATTATTCCTGGCACCTGGGATTAAGCCCAACAGTCACAGGAAAATACAGATGAGCTCATATTCAGTTTATCACCCACTGTAACCCCCAGGTCTTATTCTGCAGAGCTGCTGCCCAGCCAGTCAGCCCCCAGCCTGTACTGGTGCATAGGATTGTTCTGTCCTAAGTGCAGGACTTTGAACATGTCCTTATTGAACCTCATGACATCTGTTTTGGCCCAACCCTCCAATCTGCCTTGCTCACTCTGAATCCTAGCCCTACCCACCAGCATATCTACTACACCTCAGCTTAATGTCATCCACAAGCTTCTGAGAGTGTACTCTATCCTGTCTTCCAGGTCACTGATGAACAAAAGCAGCCCCAAAACCAATCGCTGGGGCACTCTACTTGATACTGGCTGCCAACTGGACTTTGAGCCATTGATCTCCACCAGTTAAGCCCAACGATCCAGCCAGATTTCTACCTACCTTACAGTCCATTCACCCAACCTGTACTTCCTTATCTTGCTTGCAAGAATGCTGTGGGAGAATGCATCAAAAGCCTTGTTAAAGTCAAGGTATATCACATCCACTGCTTTCCCCACATCCACAGAGCCAGGTGTCTCATCATAGAAGGCAGTCAGGTTTGCCCTTGGTGAATCCATGCTGCCTGTTCTTGATCACCTTCTTCTGCTCCAAGTGCTTAGAAAAGGATACTTTAAGGATCTGTTCCATACTCCTTCCAGGGACTGAAATGAGGCCAAGTCATCTGTAGTTCCCTGGATCTTCCTTCTTCCCCTTCTTAAACATGGGTACTATATTTGCCTTTTTCCAATCATCCAGGACCTCCCCCTGATAGCCATGAGTTTTCAAAGATAATGGTCAACAGCTCTGCAATCACATCAGCCAACTCCTTCAGCATATCTGTCTCTCGAAAAGTAGCATCTCACTTGAATCTAAATTTTATACCATTAATCCTAAATGCAAGTATGGCTAGAAAGTTATGACTTATTATCTGATGCGATCTGCACAAAAAGGCATTTTTTTGCTCTCTCTTTTAGTAACTTTGGATTTACCATCCATTCATTACAGCAGAGAAGCTTTACACGCTCTGTGTAAGTAAAAAGATTCAAGACGTCATTAAAAATTGCTTGTGTATAGACTGAAGGAATAAGGACTCTACAGTCCTGAAGGCTTAATCTTCCATACCGTCTCACACAAGTCCCCCACAGTATATATAAAAATATATATGTTTTAAAATAGCTTCTCTCCTTGTAGCTGGTTTGTTTCTCTCCCTTTTCTGTCTACTAGAGATCAGACATTTGAAACTGAATTTGCAGGGGTCTGGAAGATATTTAAGTGGTACAGCATTTCCAACCCTTATACTGACAATACAGACCTAGAATCTCAAGTCTGGTCTGCACTGAGTTTTCCCCAAATTTTTCTGTTTACGGATCCATTTTTGTAAACCAAAATAGCTGCACTGGTAAAAATACTGGACTAGATACAGTTAAATCATTATTAAGGTGGATTTACACTGGCCACTTACCAATTTAGCTGTTCTGATACAGGAAGGATAAAAGCACCTTTATATCACCACAGTTATATCCATACTAAAGAAGTAACTTTTCAGTATAGTTAGAGCAACACAATGCTCTTGTGTAGACCAGCCCTTAAAATACCTTGCTTAACTCTTTTGTTCATCTAAGCATCCTGCTCCTGCTCGAGCAAGTGCTTTCATCTGCAAGACTATTGTCAAATTATGGAGGTGCTTCTTGAACTCACAGCTGTAAGTGGCATTTTTGTTTGTTTTAACCCACATATCATCCACAGGAGCAGAACAGTCAGCTAATCTCACTAAAATTATACTTCCACATTTCTGGCTAATACTTGCTGGTATCCTGTAGCAGAGAAATTGTGTTGGCTAATTGAGGGAATTCCTCAACTTAGTCAAGAAGCAAAGCCATCCTGTCAGAAAACAACTAGTGATCAGACTTCATAGTTTAAGTCATAGGAAACTATTTCTTTGTAACCTGGGGATGCTGTTCTCTGACAAACAAACATTTATCAACTCTTCCCTTTGCAAATACGAAATATTGGAAGTTATCATGGTTATCGCTTGAACAACAAGCTTTAGTTCAAAACTCCCTGCCACCATTTTTCAGTGTGGGGATGCTGATACACGTGACAGTTCGGGCACTTCTAATTAGCACAGCTCCCAGAACTGTGCTAATTAGTGCCACCTCCTGTCTCCCGGAGCACTTATAAACGCTTTTTGTTCTGGCCTACTGCCTGTCTGTCTCCCTTGCTCCTTGCATATCAGAATCTGGGTTACAGCTACTCACCAGCATCACAAAGACATCATACACTGCTCTAAAACAACTTGCAAATGGGTAGAGTAAAGGATTTGTGAATGCTGAATTTCAGTTTCCTATAGAAAAGATGACCATTTTCTTTGTCATGCTGGTCACATTACTTTCCTTCATGAAGGAACTGACAGGCAATACATTTTAAGTTTCGTGTCTGGACATAAAATGTGGAACTTCTGAGATTTGTCTAGCAATTCCTCAAATCACTTAGAAAAAGAAAAGACATGCAAAGTGCTTCATTATTACTTCCTTAGCTAACAGCAGAACCTGAAGATTAGGGGAAAAAAAGCATCAATTCAGCTTTGATAAGGCATAAAGAAACTAGTGAATCACTGCACTGCAGAGCTGCTAAGTGAAAGCCATCAACTACTAGATAGCCTAGATCTGCTTAATCCATCTTTCCTCTTTCAGGCCTTTTGGAATAAGTTTGAGTCCCAACAACAATGAAGCACCTGCTTGAATTTTAGAAAGACAGTGTGTTATATAAACACACTGCAGGACTTTGCACAGTATAGCAAGCACCACCTCCTTTCAAGCTCAAATGAGAGTTTCAACAAGAGCCAGTGCTATCTTTTCAGATTCCCGTATCTTTAAGTTCCCCTCAGATTTACCACTTGAGACACGTTGTTAGACTCCTAATAATATCCAGCACTAGTCAAGAAGACCATACATTCATTTGGGACCTCCAGGTGCAGAAATAAGCCTAAAATGTACTCTACACTTCGCATTTTCCATGCAAGAAGCTATTCTTTAAAAGTCTAGGTAAGGTCACCTCTTAGACTAATGATCTATCTTAACAGAGAATTAAAATCCATCAATTAAACAGTTCCTTGCTCCATCACCATACTTGAAAAATCACCACCAAACCAAACCACAGTGTCTGTTCCAGGTGGAGTCCCAATCACACATGGCAACATCAACCCAAATGGGAGCCTGGTTTTGTTCCAGACTTTCAAGAAAAATGTTCTGGGGCTTGGAAAATGAATTTTTTGAGCAACAATATCAAGGCTCTAAATCAGGCTAATACATTATTCCCCAAGCCCTTAGACACAGCACCTTCTAAACTTTCCACGTGGCTGCAGGCTGAGTCTTCGGAACTGCATTTCACCCCAAGGAACAGAAATCTCCTTAATAAAACCAGAAATGGCCTTTTCAGCTTTCAAAGCAGAATGCCCCCGCTCCCCCCACACACACTTCCCCGCCATCTCCTGGGTCCAATTCATAGATAGTAGATATAAGCGTTCAGAGCAGGAGCACAAGATGTGAGAATGTAACAAAGGATAAAGTGCACTTCTACTAACCACTGACCCCACCCAAAAGATTAAAAAAACCCTTTTAAAAAAAGAAGTCAAAGAGTCCTGGACAATGTAGATACAAACCTTCAGTAGAATGAAGTCCAAGAACTTTTTTTTTTTTTTTTTTTAATTGCTGCTGTTTCATCACACTGTCAGCATTTCCAGAACTGTGACTGGCAAAGAAAAAACTTCCTCTGGAAAAGCTGAATTGGCAAAGAGAACTGGAGCCCTGCTGCTGGCAAGCCAACAAGATTTAGAACGGGAGAGAAGATATTTAGAAGCAATAGGTTTAGAAGGAGTTTTGGGCATGCAAAGTCTAGTCATAGGTCAGACTAAAACTACACTGATCAAAAAAAAATGCTATTCAGTAAAACATTTTAATAAGTTTACAGAGGTGGGATATTTGTTACTATTTTAGTTGCAAAACAAGTTTAAGATTTAAATACTGACACTGAAATACTGAAGGCAAAACTACTCTGAAAGTGCAGAGCTCGTAAAGGAAGTACTGCAAACTCATCCCACGACCCACATCTTGCAGAGAGGAGAATTTGATGCCCAAAGTCTTTTACTAAAATATCAAGTATAGTAAGCCAGAGTACCATACTGCCTGCCCTATAAATGAGTTTTAACACTCACATGAAAAATAACAGAAGTGAATAGACTGTTCAGCCTCCTAAACCAGTCAATATTTGGTCTTTTAAACAATAGGGACTGGACCAAGACAACCAATGCATTGCACATAAGATGAGCTATATAAGTGGTTTTCAACCAGAGTGCTGCAGCACTGCAGTGCTTTTCAAGGATGCCACTGGCTGTGATGCAATGTTAGCACTATTAGGTTTACAAACAAGATTCACAAGATAAACCAGGGATTTCAAATACAAATCCAGGGCACTAAAAACATTTGGAGATGTTGTGATCTTTTTGAATACTTTGCAATAGAAAATCTGCTCTGTTATTATTCCATAGTCAAAAAAAAAAAAAGTGAAAAACTAAAAGCTGGCATTTTCTGAGGTATGTCTTGAGTCCCACAAGTTGAGAGCCACTGAGCCATATAAGCAAGCATCGTTCACAAGCTAGAAAACCTGTCTAGAAGGACCTTATTAACTGCTGGTTACTGGGGCTCTACATGTATCCAATATGAGATTATAAACCTTATTTCAGAGTACGGTTCTCTACCTTCTCTGTTGCCCTTTTACTACCACGTGCCAAGGACCCGTGGCACAGGGCTAACTGCAGGAGCTGACCTTGTGTTTCTCATGCTAGTCTCAGGGTAACAAAACAACAGCTGCAATTCTTCCAGAGGAACCTCAAGTACAGAGGAAGTTTAAGACAGAAGAAAGTTGCATTGCCACAGGTTTTTCCTGTCATAATACTAGTGCTAGAATTTTCTTTAAATGGTTCAGGAATTGTGCATAATTTAAGCAAGCATCATATATAAAATGACATGTATAGTATCTGAAAGGAACTTAAATTTTTGCTTAATACCTATTAGCACAATCAATACAAAACCTCATAATCAGGATACTGTAATTCCTGTCACCACTCAATATTCAGCTGATAACACCTGCATTAAACTCTATTGCTGGTCCTAAAATTATTTGGGGGTCAGAGAAAGATATTTAAGCCACCACCCTGCATTTAGTAAAGACACTGCACTTTTTTATTAACACAATTATCATCACAGGCTACAAAACAGAAAATAGCAGTATTACTATATTCTGCAATTACACAGCAAACTACAGGCTAATGCACTGTACCACGCATGGTTTTCCATGGGCCACTATCCGTTTACATCAACTGGCACTTTACACTGGGATGCTGCATTCTCATGACATAATGCCATTCCATCTACCAGATGATGCAAGATTACAACAAGAACACTAGAGCAATGCCCTGGTGTTATGTCACAATTCTTCAGTGGCTCATTCAGAGTCCAAATGAAGCAACCATTCTTCTCATTCCTCCCCATTTCCTAGGTTCTTCAAATATCCACATCCAGCAATGAAAGGCACAGAAATACTCTTGTAGATTTGGGCTCTTGGCCGCGAGGCATTAAAAAAAAAAAAAAAAAAATCAGCATTCCCTCAAGACAATCTGTTACATAGAATGGAGACGCTGACTGATCATACCCAATTCAAGTACGAGCAAGAAACAAAAAATAATAATAAAAAACAGACATGGCAGAAACAGAAGCAAAATCTCTCTCACCTATGCTCTGGCCCAGTGGTTTCCAAACTTCCTAAAGGCACAGAACACTTTCATATCACTACTTCTGCCATGGAGCTCCTACCCCTATCCTAAAGACTGACATTGAGCCAAACTGGTGTGACAATGGTGCCATACTGCCTCCCAAACTACTCCACTGTAACCCAAATTGATCTGAAAGCCCCCGATGATTCAACAGAACAGAGTTGGAAAACCACTGCTATATCCTCCTTATACCAGACCAAAGGGTCTTAAAGCCCTGTACCAATTCCTTCAGTGCAGATCCTGCAGAAGATTGCTTTGACGGGTGCTGACAGACATGCTGCTCCCTACTCTAACTCATGGCGCTTCCCAGAAATTGCCATGAGTTACAGAATTATAGCAACTCCCCTCCGCCCCCCACCCTCCCAGACCCAACAGAGGCTCACTATTTAGTTGGGGCAGAGGGCGGATCTGAGAGGGAAAAAGAAATAAAAAGCTCCACTTTGGAGTCAATCTAGTGGAGAAAGGATGGCCGCTTGCAGCCTTTTCCCCATCCCCAGTGTTGTTTGCAGGATGGGAAGGAGGGAGAAGGAAGGGGAGGCAGCTCTAGACTGGGGTTTGCCCAGGGGAGCTGAAGGGGGAAGGGGCTGGGGCAGGCAGAAAGGCAGCGGATCTCCAATCCTCCTGCACATCAGCCCAGCTCCAATCATGCACAAAGACTAAAAGAGTTAGGTGGACTAACTTCACCTTGGAGCACCTTAAATTAAAGCTTCAAGGTTCAGATGATCACAGGATTGGGCACTTTTAAATCACTCTTCAGCAATGCACTTCCATCAGGGCATGGCTCCCTGAAAGCACCGTACTGCCAATCATGCAGCACATGTGACTTTGGGCGCTGCCAGAAGTGACTATCCAAAGCTTCCTTTGTAAACCCCCGACATGAGGCGGCTGCGGTCACAGCAGGCGATACTGCTACATGTAAGGTATTCCAGGGAAATTCCAGAGAAGCTACTGAAATGTCAAGCTGCTCTGGAAATGTGCCTAGTTTACCATTGGAGCCTTTTTGTCCCCCTAACAAGATACAAAACGTGATTTGGAGTCACTTTAGCTGGGTTCCTCCCTGGGGTAAAAGTCTGGCTAACACAACATATCCTAGCTTCTCTAGTAGCAAAAAAAATAAAACAATCATGGTGGTTCTCAGCATTTTCTATATCATGGACCCACATTACCACATACAGAAGTTTCAGTGCACAAAAACTATTTTCTGCATACGCATAAACCCAAATACTTAGAGACACAACTTAACATCTACTTCGTTAAAAAGTGAGAATAAATTTGAAGTCACTACACTTGCATGCACTCCCCTGCCAGAAGCTAGTGACTGTAGTGCTGTAAAGGTAATCCCAACCAATTCTAATTAGATAAAGCAGATTCAATTTACAAAAGGGAGAACAAAGGTGTGACCAAGGCAACAGAGTGAATTGAGGTGAGCTAGTATTCAGGAATATCTATCCTAATTCCATACTGCTGCTAATGCTGTGGTTTATATTTTTCACTTGCCCCAGCTTTCCACATACCCTCTCTCCCCACCAGTTTGAGAGGAAACAGTGTTTGTAAGCAAACTACCAGAAGACATGAAACACTTACTTCTTGCCTCTCCCAAAGGCAAAACACTGCTCTGAACTATTAAAATACCCCAGAAATTGCTCCCAGCAGCCAACTCTTAATGCCTCTTTGGTGCTATCCAGTTTTATCCTATAGGGCGTTATATTAATTTTTTTTTCTCCTGCCAACTCTAATAAATAGAGCCTAAATGAAAAATTCTACGTCTGGACAATGACATGAATGGTTGCTCACTGAAAGGGAAAGTGTCCAGTATTGACTTTGCATGAACTGCACCAAGTACAAGTTTCTAAAGAACAGGTAGTAACTTGAAAGCCTGTCTACTATTAAACATTTAAAAACAGATGCAGCTCAGAAAAACAGATCTGAAATTGGGAACACAATGGTGCACCAACATTACGGCACAACAGTATCTGGACAGCAATACTCGCATACATAGGCTCCTGCTCCAATTCAGGAGGAACTGGAAACTTACCATTTTCAGGCAGACTTCACTGAGCTCAAATATGGTTGTACTTGAGACTTCAAGGAAATTGCTTTCTTTCAAGAAACAAGTATATTTTATAACCGACTAGCATCTGAAATGAGCAGTCTTCAAAAGATAGGTTAAGTGTTTCCTAGGTGGTTCCTTAAAAGAAACGTTGGCGCGTTATCTTAATGCTTTCATTGAGCAAAACTGTATACCTTTGATAAGGAAAGCAGAAGGACACAAGAAGAAATCTATGGATGGCAGAAATGAGGACAATAATAGTGGGTTTTTAAATGTTTCTACTCTGAATTTGGGAAGAAATTAGATGCAATATTCATAATACTGATGATGAAAATAACCATTGTGAAGAAACTGGTAAACAATATCTATTAAAATAGGTATTTTAAAATCAGCAGCTCCTGATAGCTCCTGGCATACAAAGTATCTGGACCATTAATATTGATCGTCAAAGCTGGGGAAGTTTTTGACTGCTGGAAGGAATATAATATGATAATATTTCAAAAGGTTAAACAGAATGACTTGGATAACCATCTAGTGATGTAAATGTGACATCACTTTCAGGCAAAACAATGGAATAAATGACATGGGAATGATTTTACGGAAACTAAATGCTCTCAAACAACTTCACTTGTAATGTAATAAATAAAATGTAATGTTAATGTAATACAATTCTAGAAAGATATCTAACTCAGTAGTACATGACAGTCTGATTAAGTAAAATGGAGTCAACATGGCACATGTTGCATAGATTAAAAACTGATTAATGAATTAAATTCTCCGATTACAATTCATTTTGAAACATCAAGCGGGTATACTTTCAGTGCAGATCTACCACCACAGCACTGTGATCAGAAGGGCTGAGATCCTGAGAAACTTAGAGCAGTAAATAACAAACAGTAGGGCATTATACTTGCCTCTATTTTTGGCAGTGGCATGACCATTTCTGAATATATTGTCCAGTTCTGGTAGACATAATTCAAGGAGAAAGTTGAAAGACTGGGAGGGTTCAGAGAGGAGCCATAAGAACAGTTATAGGTTTGGAAAACATGCCTGATAATCAGGGATCTGGGTTTTCTGTTTCCTGCAGAAAAACACAGATTTCCCTTTTTTTGCAAACAGCTCTCTGCAGGCCTGCAACAGCTACTTGCAAAAAGGCAGGAAAGCCTAAACCCTGTCCAGAGAGGGAGGGGCCACAGCCTGAGAAACAAACAGCTGGGGCAGGCTCATACTCACTTTACCCCAAAGGCAGCAGGAAGAGGTAAATTGGACTTTTGGGGGCTGATGGGCAGCTGGGGTCCCCCCTCTAGGAGGGCTGGGGGTTGGGGGGGAGGCACTGGGG
>JAGPOW010003447.1:25840881-25881327 GCA_030014935.1 Caiman crocodilus | reverse complement strand
ACCCTAATCTGCTAGGCCCTACTGTTGCCCCTCACTCTTCCCCACAACAGCCCCCGGCTGCCAGAGCTACAGGGCAAGGGACCTAGGTCCATAACCCTCTCCCTCCCCCAGCAGCACCTGAGCCCTGTCTGCTGCCCATGGGAGGAAGAGGCTGCTGTGGCCCAAACGGACCGGAGTGCAGAGCTGAACTCTCCCTCCTCTCGCAAGCAGCATGGCTGGAGCAGAGTCTGTGGGAGAACGCAGATGCAGGCTGGCCACTGCAGGCTCAGACTCCTTGCCCTGCTACCCTCCCCACAGAGGCCTCCACAGCCCAGCAGGTGAGACCCAGCATGGCAGGGCAGAACTGGGAAGCAGTGGGGCACACAACTGGATATCAACACCCCTGCTGCTGCTGGACAACTAGGGGATACCCTGCCATGGTGGTGCAGGGCTCCTGGAGGCAGCAAAGAGCCTCCCAGCCCTGCTCTACTCTGCCATACCCACTCCTCTGCTGCAGAAACCGTAGAGGAAGGGCAGCAGGGCAGGGAACCCAAGCCCGCAGCAAGCAGCCCCTTCCCCGACGAGCTGCCCCCGACTCAGTCCCACTCTCCACCCAGGTCCTGTGGCTGCGCATTCTGGCCCCAAGCCCTGCCAAGTGCCCTCCCTCACTATAAGGGCCTCAATTCTCACCCCCACTCCCTCAACCACCCAGACTTACCTGAGAGGAGTTGCTCTCCAGGCTGCCTGCCTGCCACAGTCCTGTGTACATCCGCACATGCATGTGGTACCCTCTGCGCAACTGCCCTCCTCCCACTCCCTCTAGCCCCTTGAAGGCTGGAATACTGCCAGCCTGCAAGGGGAAACCCACCATTTACCATCTTTTTCTCATTTAAAGGAAAAAGTCTGGATGTTACCGCATTTTTCCATGACAAACAAAACTCAGATCCCTGGTTATGAGTTTGAGCAAGAAATCCCATATGCATTTGCCTTTTTTGCATGTAGGACTTTTTCTACCAAGTTCCATATTACATATTTTAATGAAAGCAAACTCATCTTGTTGATAGCTTCTCAGATGCCATAGATCTATACCGTTTTTATTAAATTGATCTCAACCTAGAATAAAGAGAGACAAGATTTCCACCAAAAACTGCTGATGAACACCTCCTGGGTAGCACCTAAGGGTACCTGAAGACATGCGAGGATACTTCTCCAACACGCTACAATTACGGTGCATTGGAGCAGACTTGATTAATCAAGTCTGCTGAAGTGCACTAATTAGAGCGCTCCAGCAGCCTCCTGATCTCATGCATTCAGTGTCTCTGCACTTCAAAATGGTGGCGGGGTGCTTCAACTAAAGATGTCAAACAAGCTTTAGGGCGCCTCCACCATCACTCTGAAGCACAGGGATGCTGAATACATGAGACACTGAGGGTGCTTTAATTAAAGCTCCAATTAGACCGCCCTCCCCCCACCCTCAGAACATGTGCAAAAATGCCCTAAATAATTACAATAGTGACAGCCATGTAAATCAAGCTGCAGCAGTACCACCTAGCCAGATTAATTTTTGGTGGCTTGCCTACAGAAACATGTATATCATATATAATGTGGTTGTGCATGCACGTGTATGAGACAAAAAGAGATTTTACACATGCTGCACACTTATGTTATTTATATATAATAGGAATCCTGCTAAGACAGACCTGGGAATTCCATAGGCTGGATGTTGAACAATTGCTGGAAGCTGGAGAGCATCTAAATGCGCAACAATTCATTATAGTAGTCATTTTTATTAATACTGGGGGCTCCTTAGACTTAGCAACACTTAAAATTTTAACTTCCTCTAAACTATATTTAGTTGGGTTGGTTACTCCTTCTATAATACATACCAGATGGACATTTTGGAACAAAAACAGTCTGAGTGATGAAGGAAACAAGATGCTGCTTGCAGAAATACATTCACCTATTTCCTGTGATGAACCTATGTAACTAGTCACCATTGCATTTTAATGAATCAGCAAGCAAGTTACTTTCAGTAGACAAGCACGCATAATAGAGCAGTTTTTCACCTTGTCTTCTGTAACTTAATGACGCACTAAGTACAAACCCCAAACGCTCCGCAAACAATATCCACACACATTCATCATTGTTAGTGGAGCTAGTAATGCACAGTAACATGATCTTGTTCCACATAAGAATGTCCTATATAGCTGCAGGCTTTCTACTACATTGAAGCTGCCTTGTAGGAGTGGCATAAAAAAACCAGATGGGAGATGAATGCCAAGGGGCATGCCCACCAGCTGATTCCGGCTGACCTTTTAATGAGGGCTGAAAAGTAGGGGGGACTGCCTATCTTAGTGACAACCATCTCCAGGCTGACAAAGTTTTTATCCCTCTAGAAAGGGAAAACAGCACTCTTCAGATGCTCCATACAAAATCAAAGAAAGAACATTTAGTGCAGCAGTAGAAGTACATATAATTGTGTATGTTTTTATCCCTCAAAACAGCAAAGATTCTGCAACATCAATAAAGGCACAGGTCAAAACCTGACAACATTTCAATTATGCTCAGTTATAGAGTTTATACAAACACAAACCTACTGAGGGCCCATGACCAGCAACTCCAGGATTACCTCTAAGCCCTAGCAGGCAAAGGAACAGTAAATTTATTTAACAGGCTTCATGAAGACCACATTAAAAGAGAAATTTTAATTGGCAAAGTGCTTGTGATTCTGCAAAGACTGTTAAATACATCACAACTACAGAGATCAGTGGCAGATATTTTTGAAAAAACTCCATTTTGCTAGCAGGAAAACCTAAAACCTGTAGCCAATGAAAATGTCTCGTTCGGTTCAGCTTCGGTTTTCACAGGAATAGGAAACCCACAGAGCTGCAGCCATTCAACATAAGGTCTCACTTTAAAGTTTGTTCCCCTGCTACTGGTTGCATCCTAAATTATGAATAAACTAGACTCCACATTCTTTCCAGAACTTATACCACAGGGTTACTTTTTCTGGAATTACACCCAACTTAAAAGTGAAAAGAAAATGGGCAGTTTTATTACAGTTTTAAACACACCAGGACTGTTAATACAGTGCATCAAAACAGACTTGATTAATCGAGTCTGCTGGATCACAGAAATTAATGTTCTTCAGCATCAAGCACATCAGAGTTCCCTAAAAAATGGTGGCAGGGCAGTTTGAACTAAAACTTATCAAACAAGCTTTAGTCCAAAAAGCCTCACCACCATTTTTTCAACACGGAGACACGTGACACACAGACACTTTTAATTAGTCTGGCTCGCTAATTAAAATGCACACACCCCCCCCCCCCCGTCTCCCGAAGCACGTCTATAAATGCCCAGTTTCCACTCTGAGTTCACAACATTTTTTTAATTAAACCATGTGCCTATTTCATGCAACTTTCTTGTTAAATAGAAACAAATTATTCCCATTTTAGTTAATTCTTTCTACCTCTAATGTCTTAATTTTGTTTTAAAAAACAACTTCTACTTTTCCAGTTATATGAAGAGGGATACGGGGGGAAAAAAAGCCACACATCTAACATCAGTATTCACAGCACCGCTTATTCATGCTTGTTCAAGGCATTTACATTAGATGAGGAAACTGAAAATTGAGTAACGCATTCATCAGCAACGGTTCATTAAACAAGTATGTTTGCTTCAACAAGGAATGCCCTGACGCTGCAAGCTCAAGCTGCTTTATGCAGGTGGAATCCTGCACCTGCACCAACCCTGACAGAAGCACATGGGGCTCTGCTGGGAACAGCAACCTCTCCTTCATGGCACATTGGAGTATGGGACCTTAACAGTTAAGAGAACTAGAGCATTCCCGACTTCTGCGAGCCATTAGCAAACTTCCTTGTAGGTACTTCCAGCCAGACAACAGCAACAGGACAGCCAAAATACACACTTTCATTTATGAATATTGTAACCTGTCCAAAACTTAACACAGCAACCAAATATGGATTTATGCCTCCAAAATATATTAATCCAAAGGCTAGGAAGACTTCCAACCCAGCCATTCAAAAAAATAGTGATCAATGAAATGTGAGCTTGGCAAAATACAACAATCATGAGTCTAGTTAAAATTCTATCAGGAAACCATTACAAACCTTATATTTGAAGATCTAAGCTTATTTTAACAGTAGGCTAAAATCTGGCATGTGTCCTGACCTCAGTTATATTTTGGCTGGTTTTAAAATAGCCCAGTTATTGTTTATAAATAAAACTATTTTAAAATAACTAGTCAATGGTGTTTTAACAGCAAATATTTTGTTATACTTAAAAAAAAAAAAAAAAAAAAAATTTTGATTAATTATGCTTTGGATATTTTTGGAGTGGCATGCAAGAAAGGGTATTACAGTACTTCAAGCTGAGAAATATGCAAAAGACTATTTAAATAGCAGCACTTAAGCACCCAGGTTCTTTTCTTGCATATTCAGGCAGAACAACAATGGAAAAGTAACTGATTTTAAGAAAGTCTTTCCATCCTACCAGGATGCGTCTCCTCAGGAAGAATTCCTCCATCTTCTGCAGACTAAGAATGTGCTAAGAGGTACAGAGGCAGACAAGGTTCCTTGGGTGAATTTGATATCTTTTATAAGACCAACCCAACTAGTTGGTACGTGAAATATGAACTTCAATTTCTACCCAAGAGAACTTTTAGAATCTTTTCTCTAATGCCTGAGGAAGGGTGTTTGTGCCCAAAAGCTTGCAATGAAATAATTTGTTTGTAAAAATCTTGTTGGTCTAATAAAAGATATCATTTCTACTATGAGTCCAGACTGCCTTTTCCAGAAATGCTCACCGAGAAGTGGAACTGATACAGGGCTATCCAACTGCGTAGGAGCCAAGGCCTGCATGCTCCTGCACCTCCCGCCCTAGCTGCACTCCACATGGACTCGCACCAGGATGCCACACCACATGGGCACCCCTTGCTGCACTGTGCAGCATGTTCCCCACCAGTACACTGTACCACAATCTCCACCCCCTGCCCCGCCAACTGTACTGCAGGCCCCCTCGACCAGGAGCCCAGGGACAGCAGCTTACCCTCTTGCAGGCAACATGCAGCCCACAGGCCACCAAATAGCCCCATTCTAATACGTCAAGCCAGTGGAAGAAGTTAGGACCCAAACACAGGCCTCCAAAGCCTCAATTCAAAGACTTATTCGCTAAACAATGCATCAGGGTTCTCCTTATTTCATAAGCACTAAATTGATTTAGTTAGCTGAGAGAAAGGATGCAGCTAAAAAAGAATCTCTACTTTCACTGCTTTAAATGAGGCAGGAATGTGGCCACTGACCATCATATTCCCAAACCTGTCCCATTCAACAGGCAACTATGTTTTCTTCACAGAGGCAACTCCAAGATGCATAAAAATACCTTCGGTTCTGTCTCTCGTTCTCTCTCTCTCTCTCTCTCTCTCTCTCTACTGTCATGGAATTTCATAGATTTCCTAGACATCAGGGCTGGAAGGGACCTTGTGAGATCATCAGATCCAGCCCCCCACCCAAAGGGCAGGAATTTCCAAACTCCAATTTATCACATAGCCTTTTCCCTTGAGGACATTATATCATTTTAATGAGACTCTGATATAATAAATCCAAATGTTCTTCTACTTACAATTTACAAAAGAGAGATTGCACAATCTAATGGATAAAGTACAGAAGAGGAGCTCAGGAAACTCCACATTCTTCCTATAGAATCTGGCTGCTAAATACATTGTGTTATAAGAAACATTTAATTTTTCTGCTGCTCTCTCTCCTATGACATAGAATAGCAGAGTTGAGTAAAATTACCGTTGTTATAACTGCACAATTAAATATGACCAAAAAAAGGCTCATGCCTGCACGATGTTAAAGAGCAGTTATCATCACTGAAATCTTAGATAACAGTCTGCATATGGTACAAAACTATGCTGCCAGGTATTTACTGTAGTAGACTGTCAACATGTCACTTCCCACAGGCAATCATTTATTTGACCAACTGATAACTGGTGTATGAATTCTTATATTTGCTACATCCATTTTTAAGAAACCAAGCATGTAAACATACAAAGTACCAAATGGATATGTCTGAATGGGTTTAGGCCTCGGAGAAGAGCAGCCACAGGACTTTGCAGTCATTCTGGTTATGAAGCATTTTGGTGAAGCGATCACTTGTTTTAGAACCAAATGTCAATTAAACACAGAACCATTTCGTGTGCATTAAGGAGGGAGGAAGTTAGTGGTAGATTTTTGCATTTTCAAAATTTTGGGGAGGATAAGCAAAGAAACAATGATGCAGCTCATCTGCTGCTGACAAAGGTCCTAAAGATACTGTTAAAAAGCTGCCAGCTTTGTACAGTAGCATCCTATAGGAAAATTTTGGACTGAGTACTGAGTCCATAAGATACAAACTAGATGTTGCAGATAGCTCTATTGAGATAGAGAGAGCTTTTCTGCATCAGGAAGCTGACCAGGGCAGCTACACTAGAATATACTTCCAAAAGCAAAATTATGTCAGTGTCCACACGGAAAGTTATTCCAGAACAGCTATAGTGAGAATAGCCATTGTATGACAGCAATGCTGATTAAGCTACCTATGTAGACGAGGATGTGTTTAACTTTATGCACAGTGAAAAACCCCACTGTAGTCACGAAAACTGCTCAGTGTTTGCAAAGAAAAGTACAAGTGTCTTTGGAGGTTCAGAGATGAAGTCATACTCCCAGTAGCCACCTCCTGATGTGGCTAGCTTGCTCTTGTGATGTGGCTCCCAGATACGCTTAGAATGACAAACTGTGCAATGACGGCCAAAACAATGCAACCTCACAACACTGCAGATGTTTTTATAATTGAATAACGGCTACAATTCTTCAGTCTTCATTCCAAAAAGTTTAAAAACTGTTATATTAAAATAAAAAGTCAAAGTGATGTAGCACCTCTCAACAAAAAGGAAAAGCAAGATATAGCTGAAATAGAAGAAAACTACTGCAGAAATTACATGTCCACCATGACTTCTATTTTCAGTATGCCTCAATACTATCTAATAAGAGAAAAATTCTCATTAAATATAAACACCATTTGTAACTTCATTTAACATGTTCTTGTTTGCTTTTTACAAGACATTTGTGATTATCCAGATTTGCAGAGATTCAGAGGACTTAAGTAAAAATGGATCACTGTTAAATACCATGGTCATTTAACATTACACCCTGTTAGGTACTCTGTGTGCTAGTTAGCTTTCTCATAACACACTGAGGAAAAATGGATTTTAACATCAAATAATTCCTTGTTTCACCTACTAAGCTTAGAGAAAAATTAATAGAAGCATGAAAAAGCCACCTTAAAATACCAGTTGTTTCTGGAAACAAGAAGCAGATGTTCTCTTCTGCTTGGCTCAGCTGTGCTACAGTACAACAGTGCCTTTGTTATGCTGTCAGCAGTCATTTATTTTATTTATTAGAGCCATTTTATAGTGCCCATCATTGTAGTATCTGGGTACACTGTGCATTACTTAGATTCATGAAAAAACTGTTTCTGATGTATAAGTACTTAGTATTCCAATACCCTCCTCTCTGACACTGTACTAAGAACACCAAATGAGCAAGTTACAGTGTTAGCTTGTTTCTTTCCACTGTCTTAAGAAAAAAACCACAGAAAGCGGAGTAGGGAGGGCTCAAAATGCCAAATAAAAACAACGCTAACGTTTCCAAACAATAATGAAACAACATAGTACCAAAAGTGTAAAACAAAATATGCTTATGTCTGCAAGTTTGTGACTGAAAACACCTGTCAGCCTCCAAAAGACAAATTAAAGGTTAAAATCTCTCCTATCTGGAAAGGAACGGTAGCAAGAGCAAAGTCATCAAGAAATGTGTAAGAAAAGAGGCTGCTCTGAGAAGAGAGTCCATTGTGAAAGGAAGACCATGAAAGCAACAGCACAACTGGTAGCATAAATCACTCTGTATCTAACTTGTCATTTTTCCTGCCAGCCACAGGAGACTTTATCTTTACCTATTAAGCAACTCCCCAACTACACTTACATTGCAGCCTTTGTACAGATCAGATAAGGCATTTTGAGATTAAGAAAGAAACCTTTAGCAAGCAAGACTGTACAGGCTAGCACAGACATTTGTCTTCCATTCCCCCCAGTCTGATGATTTCTCAATTAAAATATCCTCAGACTAATGGTTATTAGTGACATGTAAAATACTTTCAGTGATATATGAGACTAGTGAGCTAAGGCACTACAGGGATATGCATCAAAAAACATCTTTACCACTAGTAAAAATGTAGTGATCTCCATGTGAAACATTCCCACATTTAATACGGTTAAATACAGCCAAAAGTTTAAGAACAGCAGCACATTTTTCCTTCGGGTGTTTTTGCACACCTCACATTTCATAATGTCAACATTTCACATATGCATTTCAAACACTGTTAAGTAAGCACTTGTCTATAGCAAAGAGTTTGCCAATAAACTATCAAGCACCAGGGCAAAGAACCTCAGCTAGTTCAATCACAAACCACCCCAGTGAGCATTTGGCCCACTGTGCCCCACACTTTTCAGACTCAAGCCTCATCACTCCATGACTGATCTCTTCTGACAATTCCCAGCTTAGTTAAAACAGGATAAAATAAGATCCCAGATAATCTCCCATCTTTACTAATGCAGATCTATGACTACACATACTTTAAAAGGTTTTTCACAAGACAAGACTTAAGGCAGCAGCCTGTCTCTTGCCAGGAGTCTAAAGCAGTCCATTGCATATGTACACTTGCACACTATCAGTATTTAAGAAAAAGAATTTGCATTACAAACCACTACAGGCAGTCCCTGACTTACAAGGTTTCAACCTTCCAAATCAATATGATTGCTATTTACAATATAAACACATTAATGTGGCTATATTACTCATCTATAATTGATTGAGTACAAAATCCTAGGTTATTTTTGGTGAAAATATGGTATCAAGCCTTGGTTCAGGAACCAATCCCCTATTTAAAACACTGTTTCCTATGGGAAAATTGGTTCTGAGGTATAACTGTGACTTACGACAGTTTTCAGGAACCAATTGTACCGTAAGTCTGAGGACTGCCTGTACTAAAACAACCACAGTATAAGGCAGCAATAATTTTTGCTAGCTCAACAAAATTCTCACTAACACAATAATCCCAAAGCAAAGAGTATCCCCCCCCAGTGAAATTAAAATTGACTGTATGGAGGAGCTGTCTGAAAAGGAATCAAGTATCTACATGCTAGTGTGTAAATTATGCATATTAGACAATTAACAAGCTTTGGAATGTGACCACATAAATGAAAACTTGCTGTAGCACAGATTCTCTGAACACAAAAATCTGCCCCATCAGGACAGATTTTGATTTGGCATTACACAGTCATCAGTCTCTAAAGCTGAGTCTCGCTGTTTCTCAGATACGTTTACCTATTTTGGCAACAACAAATTAGCTAAAAACCACCTTAGTTTGTTTGGCTAGCAGGGTCACCCACGCGTGAAAGCTGACATGCAAATTAGTTACCTGTCAAAATGAGTTTTCCAGAGAGACCTCTGTATCAGCAATAGTTATGAAACAAGCAGCCATATGCAAGCAAATCAAGTTCAGATCTTGCCACTGAAATCTGCCTGAGTACTCTGAAACTGGATTTTTCAAAATTAGGTCAAAAGGAAGAAAAGAAATTATGGTAAATTGTTTTCAATGACTACATTTTAATACAAGTTTCCTGTGAATTCTAAATTTATCACATAAAACCCAATGCTTACCTCCCCTCACCCTTATCCCACTCCAACCTTGACCACAGTTAGGCTAAAGTCAGGAAGAAGGCAGGAGAGCGCTGCACTTTACAGACTAGTGAATCAGAGAAATGTCACTGTATTATAATTACTGCTTGTAATGCTGGACAATAAGCATCTCATTGTTTCCCCATACTACACAACTGTCTTGACACCTCTATTGACTCATTGTAAAGCCTTTGGGAATTAGACTGCTTCTTGTTCTTCGTTTCTACAGCACCTAGCACAGTCCTGGGTACACTAATAATACTAAAGAAAATACTTCTACACTTTTTTTTTTTTTAAAGGAATTGTATATTTTTTTAAAACCCAAGTATATCTACAGTTCAAAATCAAAATACATTGCATCACCAAAAAACCCCCCCACCTTCATGGATTTTAAATTTTCCTTCCGGAGGTATAAAGAAAAGGCAAAGATCAAGAGTCACAATCTTGCATGTGACTGAGGCTTAAGCACATGATTAAATTTAGGCATATAAACGGCCCCATTATTATGTACCTCCAGCTTTGCAAGATCCAGCTCTAGCAAGATATGCGCTGGATTTTTTGTTCAATCAATTTTAATGATCTACCCTGTTAGCAATACAAGTGAAGAAGTTAAGCTGATTCTGGAAGCAGAGCCTCCTGGACAAACTTACTGGCATACAACTACAATGGGGAATTGAATGTGGATCAAAAAGTAGAATAAGAGCCTTAATGCATTCATATGAATGACTGTCACATAAAAATAGTAATATTAATATTTACCAGGTTCATTTTAAACATAGGTTCTTTGGACAGAATTATTCAAAATTATTTAATTAATTACACTGAAGAACTCTATGATAATTCAGCTGGGTGAACACTATATATCTGGATCCTAGTACAGCCAAAAAAAAGATTTACACCTTTCAGCAGACGTCAAAGGCTACACGTGCCCACAAGCAAAATGCATTATGGAACAGCATGACATGTGCGCTCATTGATCTTAAATAATGCCATTTGAGTTAGATGTCTGAGACAGCAAGCTTCTCTCTGTTTGAATATGTAAGTGGAGACCAGCAGAGAACAAAACAGCAGCAAAAAGTTAAAGTAAAAGAAAAGATTAAAAGAAAAAAAAAAAACCAGCAACAAGAAGAAAACAAGAAAAGCAGGAAAGGAAAAGCAGCATCTCTTATAGACAGGGCCTCACCATTCAGTCAGGCACCAGGAAGGAGAAAAAAACACCAGAGAGAAACCAAATCTCTCTCCTCAAAACTAGTCCTGGAGCAGAAGGGACAGTCCATAAGTTACTTAAAAAAAAGCTAACGATGGGTTTTAACTTTTAGCTCTTTTTTTTGGTTACTTTCCTCCTTCAGCACATCCCTCAGCAATTTCTGCCAGTATTCATTAGGTAGCCTTTTGATAATCAGCTTATAGAAAGGATCAAGCAGGATATTCCACTTTCCCCAGAGAATCGAGAGAGAACAAACAGATGTTCCCCCGTCTCTTCAGACAGTCTCAACTCCAGGAGAAGGGTTTTTCTTTTTCCACCCCCCGAAACCACTCCTCTATCCTCCCCGCATGGAAATCACAGCGAGGCACAAAAGCGGACGTAAGCGAACAAACTCCAATCACAACTTCCAGCGGAAAACACGCCGAGAGAGACCGCACACTGGCGGCCTGGTGCAGGGAGCCTCCTGCGACGTCGCTCGTCCGGACGCTTAAGCCGATCCCAAACGCACGGGTCGTTCCGGAGCCGGCGACTGCGGCTCGTACTAGAGCGAAGCAGCCGTGCAAGTTCCTGCTTCCCGGGATCCCTGTCCGCTGCCGATCGCAGTGCCCCCCCATCCCCCATCCCCGGCCCGTCGCGGGGAGCCCGGCCCCACCCCGGGGCGCTGTCAGCACTTGGGGGGACATAAAGCAACGCCGCAACTTGGGCTCGCGCTCGCTGCCAACTTCTAGCGAGCGAGACGCAAGTCCCGAAGAGGCTTCGGCTTTCGTCCCCGCTGAAGACCCGGGGTTACCTCGCGGCTCCGCTCCGGGGGCTTCTTCCGCAGGGCCTGTTGGACCTTGGGGTCCACGACGGAGCCCATCCTGGGCCGCCGGCAGGTCCGGGGCTGGGCTCAGCCGCTCCACGCCGCGGGCCCCGCCATCCCCGGGGGACCCGGCCGGCGCCTCAGCACGTGGGGCCGGAGGGGGAGGCCGCCGCCGCCCGCTCCCGCCGGCCCATCCCGGCACTGGAAGTTCCGCGCGCCCCTCTACTCCTCGGACAAGGCTCAGGGGCGGGCGGGCGGACCGCGAGGGAAGCAGCCCAACAGCGCTCGTCCTTGGGAACGGCCCCTCGCAGGATTCGGAGAGGGCGGCGCCGACACACTGAAAATCCCAGCTGAGGGAAGGAAGGCAGGGAGGAGGGAAGGCCCCGCCCACAAAGAGAGGGAGCTGCCAAATCGCGACGGGAGAAGCATCGCGAGAGGTTGCAGCCGCGCCTGCGCGTAGGCGCATGGGGGACCGGGTGTCACGCGGCGGCGGGTCCCAGTTTCGCGCTGCGAAGGCTCGGCGGCGGGAGCCCGCCTTGTCGCAGAGCGGGGCGCACAGAAGGAGGGGGGAGGGGCTCCCCTCAGAAGCCCCTGGCGGGCGGGTGGGCGCGCGTGTGGTAGCGGGTCCTGTCAGGGGTTGTTACCAGGGCTCTCAAGACCACCCAAAGGTGTCAAAAAGGGATCCCTGGTGCTTTTTCGGAGGTCTTCGAGCAGTTCTTCCGCTGCCACAATTTCTCCGTAGTCAAAAAACGCGTGACAATTAAGAGCTGGCACTTCCCGTCGAGAAAGGTCGAGCACAGGGTGAGGCCAGCTATTCTGGAGGAGATGTGATTGACGTTTTTTCCCAGCCTGACGTCATGTCATGAAGTGGACCTTTCAACCCATTGGCAAGATCAGTCTCCCAGGTGCAGGCACCAGGAGATGGACACCGATTTCGGTACACTCCCGGCCAATCCGGGAAGGCGGGCAACCCTCATAGAGAAGCAGGTGCCCAAACCTACTGCACCCCTAAGCACCCAGACCCTTCCTGGCATGAAGGACTCCCGGCTCCTGAGGCTGCGGGAGCACGGCAACTACCCGCAGGCAGTGGCGGCGAGCAGGGACCACCTGCAGACGGCCATGGCGATGGAGGCAGCAGGTCCAGGAAGGACTGCCTGCACACGGCCGTGGTGGCGTTGGCGGCGAGGGGCGACTGCGCACAGAAGACACTAGTGGCAGTAGCAGCGGCAGCCAATTTGGGGGGCAGGGTAAGTGGCCCCCCATGTCACCTATGTTTCCTGGCTGTTCAGAGTGTTTTTGTGGGTATTTCACATACCTAAAACCTCTTGTTCCCATGGGATCAGGGATAGGCCATCTCCTTTGCCTCCAGCCCCATGCTGGGGGCAGATGGGACAGATTTCACTCCCTCATGATCTGTTTCGAACGGCAAACACACAGGTTTACCCCCCTCAGTTAAAAGTATCAGGGCTTACTTCTCTCATTTTGCTGCCCAGAGATCATGTCATAAGATAGCATCAGATCTTCTCTCAAATTCTGATCATATCCCCATTTTTTTTCATTGGTATTGAAAGCATAAAGTTGAAAAAAAATGCCCCTATATTTAGGGACTTACAAAGAAAGCAGTTCTCCCTTCATTGAAATGCAGCTGCCTTTGGGAAAGAACAGAACAGTTCTTTCATAAGGCACAGTAACAGTAAATGCAATTTAGGATGTGCAATGACAGCTATTACATTGATGCTGTAGGCTGAAAATAGACGGAAGCCTGCAACTTTCAAAACTGGAATTTAGTCACACCCCTAGCTTAAAGCAACCACATTCATTCAGGAGGAGCGAAGGAACTGACGCCACAGGCTACAGTGGTCAGTTGGCAGTTTCATTTCTCATGAAGGTTTGCAACTCCCCAGACAGAGTGCTCCCTACCAACAAAGGGAAAAGCTGGATGTCTTGAAATCACCAATAACTTTTCAAGACTCACCAATTTTCATTGAGGCACTGCTCAAAGAGGTCTCACTTGCTTGGGTCCTTCAACATTGATCTTCCATCAGCATTGCTTCTCCTGCACCCATTGTTTAGGAGCTAGTCTGAGTGACATAACAGAGCAGATGAGTTAGTGATCAAGTCCAGCAATCGTCAGCTCCTAGCATAGCTTGGGTGATGCAGACATCTTTGCGATCTGGGACATGAATAATGATATAGTTAATCAGATTCCAATGCTTAGATCATGGGTGTTCCCATAATGTCTTGTGCCTGTTTTTCTGGCGGAACAGGGTGTTGGTGAAAGTGAGTCCATGTTCCACATTTAGTCAAGAGGAGGATGCCACTGGAGTTGGCTTCTTCCTTCCTTGCCAATGGTTCTATTCCAGAAGTTGGAATCCCTTCCAACTCTGGCATTGAAATCACCGAGAAGAACAAATCTGTCTCCCCGCAGAACATCAGAAAGGAGTTGGTCAAGGTTGGCATAAAATTCCTCATTGGTTTCATTGGCAGCATCCAGAGTCTGGGCATATGTGCTGATGACAGATTTTAGCTCCCTTCCAGTTTAAGACGGAGAGTCATGAGGCACTCATTAATTCCAGCAGGAAACTCATTGAGTTGGTTTATGTGTTCATTCTTAATGGCAAAACCAGGTCCTTAAAATTGGCGTTCTCCTTCCTGTTTACCATTCCATAAGAAGGTATAGCTGCCTCCATGGTCTTTGAGATGCCCGTCTCCTGCTCACTGAGTCTCACTCAGTACACCTACACTGATGACACCCGAGTTCTCTGGCCACTATTACAGTGCAGAGTTTTGAGTATCCACTATCAGGGTTGTTCATAAGAGTCCTGATGTTCCAGATCCCGAAAATGATGGTGCGACTTCACTGGTATTTTCAAACACAATAATGGTGATCCCATTGGACACTGTAATCCAGTCAGGAAAAAATACAGAATACTATGTTAAACAGGGTACTTTTAGAGCACCTTTCCTAGCCCCCTTCCCATGCGGATCCTGAGGAGGTCTGCTCAGTCACAGTTATAGCTGCTGAACCGCAATCCTGTTTCATCCAAGTGGTAAACGATCGTCTTGTAACTTTTGCCTTCATGCCAATTCATGACTAGGAGCTTCCAGATCTCACAATCCTGCTCCTGTCACCATTAGCTGGTGACAAAGGCCTTGAGAAACATGCTGGCATGAAAGACACCTGGGTGTGACTTTTTTTATTGTGGAGAAGCTGCTACACATCAGCTTCCATGTGGCTCTTGACAACACAGGACCATGATCCAGTGGCAAGGAGACCAAGACAATTGGAGATATCGTTTTGCTACAGCCTTCATCCACTTTTGTAGTCACTGAGATTCTGAAATCTTCCACCTGCTCCATCACTGATGACTTGTAAACCCATAGCTGGGGGCTGGGCAGGCTTATTACAGTGGTGACCTGTACTCACCATGTCACAGCACTGTCAGAGTATGTGGCTTTTCAGGAGGGAATGTGGATTTTGTGGCTTTTTCAGGAGGGAAACAATGAAAAACTAGCAAATTCCAATCAACAACAATTAAAGAACGTCAGCAGCATGTGGGATGCCCTCAAGGCCACCATCATCAGTGCCTGTGAAGAGACACTTGGATTTGCTTCCACAAAACATCAAGACTGGTTTGATGAGAATGACCAGGAGATTCAAGAGTTGATCAGTCACAAGCACAAGGCCTTCTGTGCTTGGCAAAGTGACAACATCTCCAACAAGCCAAGGTCTAAAGGTGGACATGCAACATAAAGAACAAATGATAGGTAGACAAGGCTAAGCAGATTCAATATCTGGCTGACATCCACGATGTACACAGCTTTCTCAGTGCCACCAAATCCATCTACAGTTTGAGGACTCAGAGACCAACCCCCTTGAGACCTAAGGGTGGAGGAGACCTGATCAAGAAAAAGGGAGTCATCATTGCCCATTGGAAGGAGCATTTTGAAGACCTTTTCAGTTGAGACTTCCCTAGCAATGAGAGTGTTCTCAACTCCATCTCACAGTCAGGGATGATCTCAGAATCCCTCTAACCTTTAGGGAGATGAGGAAAGACATCAAGCAGATGAACAATAAGGCATCTGGAATCCCCACTGAAATCTTAAAATAGGGAAAAGAGGAGTTTGCTTCGCAACTTCATACCCTCATCTTAAGGATATGGAATGAGGAGGAAATCCCAGATGACCTCAGGGACACCATGATTATGACAATCTGCAAGAAAGGAGACAAGTCTGACTCTGGAAACTGGATTGCCTTGCTGTCGACCACAAGAAAGATCATTGCAAGAACTCTTTTGAACCATATCCTTCCACTTGCTGAAGAGCTCATCCTGGAGTCTCAGTGTGGGTTTAGGGCATCAAGAGGCACAACTGACATGATCTTCACAGCTTACCACCTGCAAGAGAAGTTCCAGGAACAACATAAGCCTCTCTATATGGCCTTATTTAGCCTCTCAAAAACTTTATAGTCTGTCAGCCGAGAAGTGTTGTGGTGGATCCTTCTGAAGTATAGATGCCCACCAAATTCTGTCACCATTCTCTGCCTGTAGGACTGTATGCAAGTGGTGGTTCTCAGTAATGGATCTATCAGAGATCCCTTTGAGGTTAAAATGGGAGTAAAGGAAGGCTGCGTCATTGCTCTAATACTCTTCTC
Source organism: Caiman crocodilus (assembly GCA_030014935.1). NCBI lineage: Eukaryota > Metazoa > Chordata > Crocodylia > Alligatoridae > Caiman > Caiman crocodilus. The sequence continues at coordinate 25,864,888 of JAGPOW010003447.1, read as the reverse complement.
AATGTTCCTTGCCATGATGCTGCAGCTTCCAGGCAGAGTGGAACTAAACTACTGAATGGATGGTAAGCCATTTAACCTGAGTCAACTCCGAGCCAAAACCATCCCAATCACAAACTCCCCCCACAACCAAAACCACCCCACCAGCTCCAGTACACTGCTGATGCTGTAGCGTGCACTCACCTGGAAGCAGACCTTCAGGCAATCATTTACATTTTTACCAAAGCATACAAGAAGTTGGGACTGCCGCTTAACATTGAGAAGACTAAGGTCCTCAACCAACAAACTCCTAATAAACAGACCCCAGCTTCAGTAATCCAGCTCCATGGTGAAACTCTGGAAAACAGAGCATTTTCCCTACCTCAGAAACCATCTCTTGCAGAAGGCTGACATTGTCAAAAAATCTAACGTTGCCTCAAATGTGCAAGTGCAGCCTTTGGATGCCTGAAGAAACAGGTGTTTGAAGATCACGACATCGGATCCAAAACCAAGCTCATGGTTTATCAAGCACTTGTGATCCCCTGTACAGAGCTGAGTCATGGACAACAGTACAGGAGACATCTAAGAGTTGTTGAAGTACCATCAACACTGCCCATGGAAGATCCTTTGAATCCAGTGGGAAGAAAGACACACCAACATTAGTATCCTCCTGCAAGTAAACACCACAAGTATTGAGGCAGCGATCATCCAGCGTCGACTTCGTTGGGTCAACCAAATCATCCAGATGTCTGACTCTAGATTCCTGAAGCAAGTTTTAGTCTCCTAGAGGAGGACAGAGAAAGTGCTTCAGGGACATCCTCAAGGCCAACTTTAAGAAATTCAACATTGATGTCAATTTATGGGAAATAATTGCCCAGGACCACCCCAAATGGAGGAAGAGTCTGCTGCAAGAATCTCAGTACTTTGAAACTTCATGACAACAACAGGAGATGGAAAAGCGGGAGCAGCAGAAACAGTGTGTCACAGACCAAATAAAAAATCCTGCATGACCCACCCCACGCAGAAACACATGTCCGAGGTGCAGTAGAGACTGTCTATCTGGGATAGTCCTCATCAACCATCTTGAAGCACACAGATAAGACAATCATGGAAGACAATCATCGGTGACTTATTTCACTCTTTCTACATGTGCAATCTCCTTCACACCTGGTATTTTTCACTCTATAAGACCACTATCTGCTGCTCCAGCTTATAATATTGTTATCACTTTGTTAAAGAAAAATACTAGGAGAATTGACATTCCCTCTATTTTGAACAGTTTAATGTGATGTTTGGTACACTGCAAGCACAGTCATAGATAAATTAATAGGGATAAACAGTTAACTGCATAATACAGCCAATTTAATGTTCATATTAGATGAGATGTAAAACATGCCTTCAAACTGTTAGTCAGCTGGATAAGAACACAGAGGTGTACAGATATACAAATAAGAAGAAATTTCCCCCCGGACTGCAACAGTAAAACTAAATGCATTGATCACCCTCTCTTTCATTGTTTTAAGGACCAGACATCTGCATCAGTCATATGAGAGAACTTATCTTTTTTTGTAAACTATAATGAAGAAAACATTCTTTTCAATAGCATGAGGATCTATGGACATGAAGCGGAGGAAATGTTTGTAATTATATAGAACAGGAATGGCAGGAGGAAATTGCTGACAACATAGAAGACGAATGGAAATACAAAACAAATTTTGTTTCTAAGATCCAGGCCATGAATACAAATCTTAACACAACAGATCCATAATTCCTCTGAGCAACAAAAGAGAAGTGAGGGATTACATATTTTTTCCCAAATGTCCATTTCCATTCTTTTTCCAGATAAGTGATGGCTGAGTCAAGTAGTTTTTTCTTTGTTGTTTCAACTCAGTCAAGTCTTGCAGGGTTTTTTTAAGTTAATTAAAATGTACTAAGATTAAATTAAAACAACAATTTAAAAGGTAAAAATAAAATGAAGCACAGAATTAGTATTGGAAATTTTAATCCTGATTTTTAATACGATCACTTTTTTCTACCACCTATTCTAGCTGTTTGGCATATTAGTAGTAAACATATCACAGAATTAATAATCACTCTCTTTCACACATTGTATTATGCTACTGTTTTATTAAAGCAGAACAAAAATGCATCTTTGAATAACTAAGATGTACAGACTTAGACTGGAGCCTTATATTTTTAACTATATCTCAGAAAAAAAACTATTTTGGACAGGTAATGGCTATAATTGCTGCAATTATTTCAGTGGCCATTTTAGCTGTCAAGCATACTTTGCAAAGAATCCTGAAAACAACAGAGAAAAATATTATAATCTTAACTGGGCACTGGTATACAGCACACGTACCTACACAGTGGAATCACTATTTGGCATAATCAAGAAGCTTGCACACAAGTAATTCTAAGGTTGGTATTAAAGTAGTGGCCAAGTAGCAAGCTTGTTGACAACGGTTAGGGGAAAACCTATTTTACTTCTGTCTATATTGTATTAATTTACATGGTGAAACCACAGTTATTGCATACCACTGTCATTTGCCTTCACCACAGTACAAAGCATAATATTTGTGATCTTTTAATTGAAAAAAAATTTAGGGACAGGTTCAAGAAAATTCCTCCCTTGTTTTATATACGTGGATGGGTTGTCATGGGAGGTGTGGCGGGGGGGAGATCAGTTTTGTCTGTAAAAAAATCTAAAAATATAGGCTAATTCATGAAGAAATTTCCTTCCCTTTAAGCCCGCTTCAAGAGCTCTGATAGGAGAGGCCAGGTGTTCTTTCAGTTGTTCAGTTTCCTCTGGCTCCCCCCAGAACGTCCTTTACTCTTATGCCTTTCAATCTCATGCATACATCACAAATTCTTCAGTGTAGGGCATAGTTTCCTTATCTCTTCCAACTAGAAACGTGCACACCAGTCATATACAAACAAAACAAAACTTCAGCCTGCCTCACACAGGTCATTCTCTGCAGTTCATGTACCCTGTACATTTTTCTCGGGACCTGGCAATCCACTTCCTTCCTTCCACAAATGAACAAGTATGTTATAGTTTGGTAGGTGAGCTTCTTGTTTGCGTAGGAGAAAAAAAATCTGTTCAGAGGCCCATTGAAGTTATCAATATTACTAGTTAAGCTGAGACAATTTGTTCAACATTTGACAAAACAAATCTTAACAAATTCTTTGCCCTTAAGCACTCACAATGTAGCAGACAGTCAAAAACATTCTTGGGGAAAGGGAGAGAAATTCTTCTGTAACTACTGCTCACAACAGATAGTTGAGTATCATTAATAAATGGTGTAAGTCAACTGTGATTTTGCCAAAAAGAAGTTCACAATGAACTTTGGGCACAAAGATCTCTGCACTCCCTTGTAGTCAATGAGGTTTTGTATGGTTGTGGGAATCCACCTATCTGGAGCTGAGATCAGGATAAGTCTGTAACTACCAAGACAATTTCAAAATAAAATACATAAATATGAGTTCACAAACAAAATTAAGAAATAGCTCATCACAGAAAACAAATAAACAACCGTAACGGTATCCATCTTAATATAGACATAATTGGTTATCATATATACATAAACAACATTGTTAAATATTTCTTGCATTTCAGTTAAAAGTAAAGCATGAACTACAGATTTAAAGTAGTAAAAGTATGAGACCATTAGCTCTAGCTTTCTACTGTATCACAATACATTATCGAAAACTAAAAGCCTATTATTTAACTGAGAGTTTGAAATGATTTTGCTTTCTCTCACAGATTTTAACAGAAGGGTAAGACTAAAATGCTAGTTACTAGGCTTGTGCAAAGTACCAGTATTTGCTTTGGATTCGGATTTGGCCGATTCAGGGAATAGCGATTCGAATCACTGTCCCAGATCAGTTTTGCCGACTTGGATTTGGAGATTCAACAGCTGCTGAATCAGCTGAATCTCCAAATCGGACGGGCCTCATCCCCCACCCGCTCTCCCAGCCCTGTCAATGGCTGCCCAACCCTTTTTTTTAAAGAACCGGGAGCTGGGGCAGGGTCTGGAAGAGCAGGGAGCCAGGGCATTCATGGCAGAGCCCCCTACGCAGTGGGGGGGGGGGTAGCAGGGATGTCTCCTTGCCGGGCAGCAGCTAGTGAATGGATTTTTTGTTTTGTTGGGGTTTTTTTTAAGAGTTGGGAGCTGAGGCCAAGTGGGGCAGCCATGGGCGGGGTGGGGGCCCCCTATGGTCCCCTGTGCCCCCCCTTCCAGCTCCCCCTCCTTCACCCCTACTTTACTGGCACAGAATCCAGGGCCAGCTTCCTGCAGCAGTGAGCAGGGACTGCCCGAATCGATTCAGAGAGCATCACATTGATTTGGACCTTTTTATTGGCCTCCTGATTCGATTCAGGTTTGGAGATTCGGCCACTGAATTGGACTAAATCTCCAAATCACATCAGCACCCGAAGCGTCGCACAGCCCTGCTGTTTACCTCCAAATATTTACAGAAGTCACCATCCAGGCACACTTATTCTTCAGCTTTCATCAACAACCACCAGAAAAAGTGAATCAAATGAGACCTAATAACTTTTTAAACCTGAGGTGTATAATGAGAACTCAGGCTTTACCTTCAATTGTGATTTCCCTTGCTTTTTAAATTCTGTCACACATCCTTCATGCTCTCTAATGTGCTGACTGCTGGTGTGAATGTATTGTGAGTACAGTGAGTGTTAAGATTGAAGGGTCTTGAGACCACATTAACATGCAAGGAGATGTGGATGACAAGCTGCAGCTGCTCGCTGAAAGAAAGAAATGAACTACATGTCTGGCATAGTGTGATTAAGCACTTGATATGTCTTACTATTTCTGACAGAAAAAAACTGAGCTCCTTACAGTTCAAGGAGTTTATGACAAAAGCAAATTTGAAGACAGGTGGAAATTTAAAAAAACCCATGTTTCTGGCTGAGAAAGCATAGCGGATGAAAAATACGAAACACTGATCGCTGTATAAAGCGTATCCACTAACTCATTTGGATGAGTGCTTGGAAAATAAGAAAGCCCTCACATCCAACATGTTAGAAATGATTACCACAACAAATATTAGGTGACTAGATCCAGGGGCTGTTGGTACAGACGTCTGATGTAGCTGTGCTGTACCTGTTCCAAGCAAGAGATCTTTACCACACCTTCAACTCTCCTATGAAATATGAGCTTTCATTTCTACCCAGGAGAACTTTTACACATTTCTCCCCAATACCTGAAGAAGGATGCTTGTCCCAAAAGCTTGCAATTAAAGACTTTTTTTTTTTGTGCATAAATCTAGTTGGTCTAATAAAAGATATCACCTCTGCCATGAGTCCTGATTGCCCGTTCATATAGAGGCATTCGTAACAAAGACTGTCCAAGGATGCCTTACTTCTGAGACTCATCAGAGTAAGGACAGAGGACATTTGTGGAACTAAAAACTGAAGACGGGTAGTGTCTTTCCCACGCTCTTTTTTTTTTTTTTCAAACACACTCTCTTCTGCCACTGCCATTTTCCTCCTCTTCCAAAACATGAAAAAAACCAGCTGTATTAAATACAAAGCTTGGTTTTCTGCCTTTGCCTTTTGATGATTAATTCAACTGGCACATCAGCTGTAATTATATCCAAGATGTGGGCACCTGTCCACTAGGTTCTAGACTACAGTCACCAAACTGTGTCAAATTTGTACGAGTGAATATACAGTTGAAAGGCCAATTACCAGTCAGTCCCCTCAATCATTCAGTCCGCCTCCAGGCATGTATCAAAATACAGCATTCAAACAAGAGTATGATGCATCCGAGCAGGAACTGACAAGCTCACTGATAACAGATAGAAAACACAGTCTGAGATGTAATCTGTTGCCATTCTCAAAGCAGGAAGACAATTCAGTTGCTGTTGTTGTAAGCAGAGGTCTGCATTCCACGATGAAACAAGTGTGCTTCTTTTGTCTGAAAAGAGTTCGTAATAAAGTTCATTAATTTAAAATCCCCGTGCTATTTTCTTCATTTTGTACACAAAGCCTATAAAGACTTGATCGCTGCCTCAGCGTTTGTTTGACAAATCTTAAAGAGCATATGGACCTGTCTAGATATTTGAAGTACCCATGGAGAGAATACAGATGTCCAATCTGTGATCTTCGCTGAGAAAAAAGAGCATTGACAAGAAGCAATCTGTGTTTTATTGCCTACTCTGTTTGCCTTGCCTTTGCCATTAAGCTCAAGGTTACCTCTAAAATGGAAAATGTTCTTTTATCCTTCATTGAAAACTATTACTTTTTGTTCTTATGATACTGTCAACCATCTGAAAAGAAAGAGTTCATAACAGAATGGGTTTGGCAAAAAATAAATGTGCAGATTAATTACTTATGGGTATTTAGAAAGCAAATAAAAAAACCTCACCTAGTTTCCACAGGCAAAACTACTGAGGACCTATAGTCTGATAATCAAGAGTCTAAGCTGTTCATTTGCTTCTAAACTGTGATACCTCCTTGCACTCCTCCTTAAGCAAAGCAAGTCTTAAGTTGCGCTAAGTGCCAGGATGATTTTGTAAGCACCCGAAGGTTTTGTGAATATTAGCAATTAGAATGTAGGTACTGAGGAAAGAGCATGCAGTATCATTTGCTCTTCTCTGCTGAGTGGTTATTTAGATAGGCAGAACACCTTCCCAACCCAAGCTCATCATCATGGAAACCTATGATATTTTTTAACCTGATATTACTAATCTGTCAAAATAATTGGGTATATCTACAGACGCGCCAGTTAAAACATAACAAAAAGCTGAGGTTAAACAGAGTCCCATCCAGCTGTTTTTCAGCATCTCCAACCAAACCAAAATGATGTAATTGGAATAACTCCGAGTATGTGACAAAAATACATCAGTTACCGTAATAAGCAACAAAAATGCATAACAGGCCAACAGACTAAATATTTCCTTAAACTGTAAACAAGCAGCTTAAGAAACTGTTAATCAGCTACTGACATCGTATTTCTTCTGTTTATGGAACAGATCACATTTATACTTTTATGTCAAAGAATACTAGGAACCATCAAGACAGCTGAGTAAGGACCAAAAAGGTATGACCTGCTTTAGAGACTTGGAAAAGATTGCCTGTATCAGATGCAACTATTAAGCTGCTCGTCAACTGCATTTTGTATTTTTAACATATTTTATTATATTTCCATCTTCTTCTTTTATTCAGTTATTGAAATATTTGCTTCTGTTAGGCAATAATAAATAACCCCTCAAGGCCTGCTGCTAATTTTTCTTAGAATATTTCTTCTTACAGCTTACGGGCGGTGTGGAAGTCCTCTTCCTTGCACTCAGCTGCCAGTCAAGCCCTACATACACACACCCCAGCCACGCAGAATTGAACTGAAATAACCATCTGGCACGGTGGGAAAAAAAGCCAAAGTAGAACTGGCTGCCCAGACGCGAGGCTCAGTATGAGGTTGGTGACGCTGCTGCAGTGCCTTTCCTTCTGTCATGCTAGTTTAGTCCCTTATTTTCATTTCATGAAGTGTACGCATCTGACGGTCTATCAGTGTATGCAGGAAAATTTCAATTACAGTAACGGGCAGGCTGAGTAATATACTAGACTGAGTACAGGGCTGAGAGCCAGGAGCTGTTGGTGGTCATGGGAAAATTACACTGTCCAATGTTTCAGCAGAAGTCTTTGATTTGGTGTGCCACACTTGGACAGTTTGAGTCCAATTTTCAGAGGTTCGGGGCACATTTTGCTTTTATTAACATTAAATAGATTATAGCTGCTCAGGTCTTACAGAAGTCAGGCTCTTGCCAATTTACATTGCGTATCCCAAAATTGAGACACATTATTAGGGACCATTTTTATCCTCCATCTCCAGTTGGTGACAAGCATCCTGTTATTTCCTATCATCTATTCTCCAGCTTTTAAAGGTATTAAAGGGAGAATGAAATATTTAGTTATCCTACCACATGCTCATGCCTAAGGTAAGAACATCCCAGGCAGCACAATGAAACCATTACAATTTCAGACCTACACAGTTCCAAAAGTGTATAATGAAGCCGATTCTAATCAGGTGCAAAAGCATACTGTATACTCACACGGTGCAGCGTAACAGACCAAATTGCTTTCTTCATGCAAAATCTCATTTATTTTTAACTCCAAAAAGATCTGCAACAGTCTCTCTTTCCGCTTCGTGCCTTTCTGTCTCCAGGTGTTACAGCCTTAATAGACCCTCACCAAAATTCTCCATCATAGTAAGTGTAAAAGCAGCGGGCTTGATCATGCTCTGGTGACACCATTTCTGGAGCTTGTGAAGGCCTTTTCACAGCATCTAGGATCTGTGTTGGTTAGAGGATTGAGACTGTCCAAGCTTAGAGATTAGTATCCTCTCTCCTTTGTTCCAGATTAAAGGCAGAAAGGACCATACAGAAAGGGCCCCTTTTTTAGGCAACAAGGGGACTATGGAAAAATGGATCCAAGCCATACTGCTAGGGACTGAGATTAGGGAATGATAAAGGCCAAAGCCAGTGCACAGACATAGGCCCTGTAGTTGGACGGCCCTTTTAGTGGCTATAGTAAGCTTTGAGTGGGATCCCTGGCCTTTCCAAGGATGGTGACAAACCCATGGGGGAAGGTGACCTCTCTAGTGGGCTTTTGCAGAGTAAGAAATGTCAAGACTAACATTAAATGTTGGTAGTTGTGCAGAGTGAGTTACTACACGCTGTTTCATGTAGGTAATCAGCAGGTCATACTTTGTGTGCTAAAAATCCATCCTATTTCCACTACAAAAAAGAAGTGTTTTGCTATACTGCATCCTTTCCCTTTAATAAAATGAAGCAAATGAGCAGTGCCTACAAAACCACCACTCATCCTCGACGTGAAAAAAAAAATCTTGCTTAAAACACAGAGAGTTGCTCTTAATTTTTTCTGCCTGTTTCATGCTGTGAAAGCTTCTATTGCTACTCAGTTTGAAAATGTCAACCAAGACAACAACTCCAATATTAAGCTAACCCCCCCCCCCCTTAATTAGATGCATTTAATTCATCCAGGTGAGTTTTAGGAACCCCAGAGTTTGGAATGCCCAGAATTCAAGAGTCTAGTGTGAAAACGGCATCTGTACGTTAATGGAAGGTGTGTGGAAAACTTAAATTAGTTTCATGATAAAGAAGGAGCCTATTGAAAATTATGCAGAGAGCATGCCTGACCTGGAGGAAATGCACTGAATTTCAAAAATAATCTGATACCAGTAAGAGTACTATCAAGGGAAGATAACTTTTAATAAGCAGTCAATACAAATTGTGTACCAGGAAACTTTTATTTAATTACCAAGACTACTGTAATGTTTATATTTGTACACCACAAGTAGGTTGGCCCGCAGTTACAACATCTTCTCTTCTCTGAAGGGTACTGCTAATACAGGGAGCAGCTTGAATACCAGACCAGTACACTAAAAAGAGAGAGAGGCCTGAAAATGCAAGTTTTTTCAGTTACTGTTCTAGCAATAAATATTCCTTAAAGATTTGGCTAGCAGGCAGATTCTTTCCATAGAAATCTGCATTGCATTGAAACAATTGGCCTTCATGGCCTGGTTTCTCCGACTGCAAAATTGCCTTTGCAATAAAACATGCACACACACACACACACATATATATATATATATATATATATATATATATATACACACACACACACACACACACACACATATATATATAGTACAGAATGATTGACTGACTGTTGTGGTTGCTAGTTCGTGGACTACTAATTGAGTCCGTCTCCAACAAGGCATTATAAATGTGTTGCAGAATGTAACAAAGGAAATAGAAACAATTTATTGATTGCCAATTAAATAACACTGAACTAGATAAGACCACCCTTAAGCCTTTTTCCAGGTCTAAAAGCACTTTTGGCATAAAACGGATGAAGACGAAGAGGCAAGAGTCCCGAAACCAAAGGTAGCAATAGTCAGAACAGTACAGAGCAATGAGAGCCTAGTGCCTGGAGAACATGTAAAAAGCCAGGAGGTGGGGAAGAGTATTTAATGGCATCAGAAGCAGTAATGGGAACAAAATTGGGATTGGATATGCAATTCGGATAGAAGGAGGTGGCGATTACTTCATGCACTGAGAAAAACGGTGAGACTTGAGCAAGCCAGTGCCAGTTTGTTAGGGTCACAGCAGTGGTGGGAAAGCCAAGTCACCTACAAAGACAATCCAGAAGGGAACAGAACGGTAAAGGAGGTACAGAGGTGTCCTTGCTGGGTCTTGGGCCACTGCCATGGAAGCAAGCCCTGCCCACATGCTCCCACTTTACGCACAGCCAAGCATAGGTCAGAGAAGCTGCAAACATGCAACCCAGGGCCGCTCTCAGACTGACGGGGCACACGCTCCATGCTGTACACGTTGCCAAAGTCTGGTCTCGGGAGTGTGCAGGGTGGGCATGAGTCAGGAGGGGCTGATTTCTTCAGCAGTGGTCCCAGGGAAAGCTTTGGGCAGGAGGTCTTGTGCCGGCAGAGATGTAATATTTTTTTAAACTTAAGGTCACAGCATTTCCATTTACCAATACCCAGGTGCCCCTTTTGCCGGCAGCCTGAGCAGGAAGTAGCCGACGGGTGAATGAACCATAAACATGCAACTACCTTCTCACGTCTTGGCTTTATGTGGCCAAGAATATTTGTTAGGGTGTTTGTAGGAAGCTCACTCGCCTCCCATTTGTGTTAGGTTTTTCCTAAACCATGGAGGATTTCAATCTCCTGCAGTCTGTCGGCTTTCACAATGACTAAAACAAATTAACTTAGTTGAAGACTGCCACTGATGTGTGCAAGAACTAAAGAGGAACCTGCAGTCTAAATGAACCATAATTCAAATCAAGCTTCATTATAAGAAAGTGCTTGGGCACAGGAGTGTAAGGGGTTGAGGGTTATTGCAATAAAAGATCAAGATCCTCCATGCATCCCCAATGAGCTTTGTTAAAAATATGCATCTATTTATCTACTAAAATTTGAGAACAGCATGACAGAGGAGGAAAGGAGAGAGGCCAGCACCAGCAGGGTACCCGGTAGTGAATTGTGATGCTGGATTTGAAACAGAGGAGTGAAGCATGAGTGGTACCCAGGGTCCTGGAAGGTGATAGGAAGAGGATGATTTGGAGGTGGCTTAAGACTGGATCCAGAGTCACTGGAGGAGGAGATTATTAACAAAGCAGACTGAAGTCTATGCCATGGAGTATGCAGGGGAGAGTGGGCAGCTCCCCGACATGCAAAGCTGGGTGGAGGTCATAGGCAATGTGGAGTTTAACACACTCACTTTCTTTAAATACGTGTTGTATGTAAAGGCTATTTCCCTCCTAAACTACAGGACCAGGTATAAACTGAAGCTACATGGATTCCCATTAGTGGGGGCCCTCAGTTTTCATACCAAGCCGACTTGCATCTAAAGTTCTTAGGAAAATAAATCTATTCCCGTGGGAAGGTTCTGGTTTGCACTACCCCATAATTTAAAAAATGGTTAACAGATTTAAACTATATATTGAAATCAAAATTGCCTCTAGGCTGATGACTCCTTCAGTGCACCAAGTTTCAGAACCCTGTGTTTTGAAATGACGACGACCAAGACCTTTATTTAAGCTATTTGAGCCATTTAAGAAAAATGAGGCTTTAGCATGAAGTGAATACGCTCATTAATTAGCACAGCAGAAGCAGCACAGCTGTAATTATCTTGTTCTCCTGGAATGTCTTCCTCAAATTTTATCAGGTTTTATCGTTAATATATGCAAAAAGCAGCATGCACTTCTCTGATCAACATTATACAAGATTTCCAGTTACAGCTGCTTTGATTAATCGATCTATTCCTTGTAGCTGTGGTAGTTAATTTCTCAGGATTCAGTGCATTTAGTAGGCTATTCAAAAGTAATTGCCCTGCCACAACTGTAATTTTGAAGCGATTACAGAAGAATTGCTAAATGCATTCTTTTCAAAGGAATCTAAACCCAAAGCGAATAGTATTTTTAACAAGCAAATTAAATCCACAAGCCCTTTGCTACCCTGTATAACAGCCACTGTGTTTATAAACATACTGGTAAGTATATTCCAAATAATGACGTTTTTACTACATACACTCAAATATTTAAATATGAACAGCATCATTAAGAGAGCCATTCCACACCGTCTGAACTGTGACATCAAATCCAGTGGTCCGCATCAGAACCTCAGGTACAGAAACATCTGCAAAACGATCAAGGGCCTTCTTAGGGATGAAGCGTGGTGCGTGGTAAATGCCTGCATCATGCGATCTGACCTACAATTTACGCCACCACTTTCTAGCATTAGCAATACCACAGCAGATGCTCAGCAAGTGAAAAGCCTCTAAATATTGTTTATTAATGATGACTAAAAATGTACCATTCTTTTTTCTCCAGAAAATGAGAACGACATCCTTCAGGCAAGTACCGGACCGTCTTCTCTTTCTTTCAGCCAGGTGGCACGTTCTGCCACTGCAAATAGTACTTTTCTTTTCAGTGCTATGCAGGGGCGGTTCCTGTTAATAAGGGGGCCAAGATCTACTCGGCGTTCCCATGCAACCCAAATGACAGCAACAGGTTTGAACTGTGAATTTAGACCATCCTGTTTGAGAAAAATACCGTATTTTTGCTGCTATGCAATATTAGCACTGTTAAGTGTGAAGACATGATTCGCGAGATGAACACAGAGATTTCACGTAGGAATTCGTAGCGTTAAAAATGTTCTGACCTTTCTGAGTTTTTTGCAACAGAAGAATTTCTGTAGTATTTTCTGCAGGCAAAAAAAAAAAAGAAAACCAAAGGCCGAATCTAACAGTCTTGAGTTAAAAAAAAATATTGGGAACCGCTGGTCCGTAAGATGCAAATCTACCTTGCCTTATGCCTCATTTCACATACTCATTCAAGTTGATTGGTGTATGAGAATCAATCCATCCCTGCATTCTCAGACCAGCATTAGGAAAGAAGTTTGTAATCTGCTATACGTGTACCTAAGTTGAGTTGACTCGCAATACTACAGGGATATGAGGTCAGTGCACTGGCATGCGATCTTCCAAGCAGAGCTCTGTGAAATTCACCACTGTCATCCTCATCGTGACGGCAAAGCCGAGTTTGTTCCACCGTCGTTGCTGACCAAATCAAAGCCCGTGCTGAGGAGTTAACCAGAGAGAAAAGTCAGCGCCAACATTTTGGAACAAACATTTTGGATACGTCTTAAAATGAACACAAAAGAACAGCCAAATGCACAGTGGTCACAGAAAGTTCCTTATTTTTTGTGGTTTGCAGAGCACAGAACAGCAGCAGCAAAGATCTCATAACAGAAATTGCAAAAGTCAGACAACGCGTCTGTAAATATAAAATTCGGCATCTGATATGGGAGGGATGGGAAATCAGGCTGTGCTCACATAGCCAGAAGCAGCAACTGAAGGAGAACAGGAGTGGGGGCAACCCTCAGACCGCAGTCTAATTATTAATTACAGATGTCAAGCCTGACCTCTAGCGGTTGAATTAATCACACGCTTTGCAGGGGATAAAGACTGAAATAGAAGGGAGATTTTAGATGCAGGGGAAAAAGGAGAAGTGGTAGGAAAGGAGCTGGGGTTTTTGCTTGCATAGGATGAAGGCAATGACAGATTTCACAGAAATGACAGTTCTCTTTTGTTTAAATAAGGCATTCAAGTTATGCTGCGGAAAGGACGGTAGACACAGTGGTAAGTCCCTCCGTTAGTTGAACAGCTATTTCAACACCCAAAAAGAGATCCAGATCATCCAAGCCCCAAGACCATTATTTCTTAATCGCTTATAGAAATCAATTGCCTAATATATTTACTTTCTTTTCTGGATCATATTCTTCTCAGCATCTCCGTCTAACGGACTTACTTACGTGTGTGCTTGCACACAAACATCTTGAGGCCTCGTGCTGTTCTCGTGAACCCAGACCAAATCTGAGCGTCCTCTCTGCAACTTCACACTCAGAACAGATGCTTAACTGTGTCAAATGAGGAATGAACAACTGGAGGCGGCCAAAGTTTAGAAACAGACGATCTAACTGCTGGGCAAATATTTGTGGAAATAAAAATAAAGGGGAGGAAGGGGCAGGAGGGGTGGAGAGGGGCGTGCTGGCTGCTGGGAGTCCGACTGGTGCAGAGGAAGGGGGTGAGCTGAAGAGAAAGACTCTTCTTCCCTGCTGTAGGCAGCAGGGTAGGATCCCTGCCCGGCACTTGAGATGGTGCTTAAACGTGTTGGCAGCGTGTAGCAAATGCACACGACACATCTCCAGACGAGGTGGCTTGACATGGGAGGTGTGCCTAGTTGCCGGTACAGCGGGCACACGCTGTGATCACTTGCAAACTCCTCTCCTGGAGCATATTCTGGTCCTTTTTGAGGAAGCGAGCTCTACAGAATATGCTCTTGGCCCCACAGAGGACCCCTTCACTTGCTGCTAACTCACTGATTGAAGATGACACCTCAGGAAGCTCCTCCTTGTTCTGCCATATGGAGCCAGATCTGGCCCTGTAATGCAGCATTTACGGTGTTGGAGCAAGCCTTCGAGTTTCTCACAACGCATCGGCAGATGGGTGAAACCACACGGGTCGTGCGAGCTGAACAATTCACAGCACATGGGAGTAAACCATGACCTCCTGGTGAAGTTCATAGCCCTGAACTTTAAGTCCTGCTGGGTGGCCACGAGGGTCATAAACGGACTTCGGAGCGGTCAGGCAAGGGGCCCGGGCTCTCTTTATGGTCCCAGTCTCTCGTTTCTCAAAGCAGCAGGAACTCCACGCGTTACAGACACAGCCAGACAATCCTGTTCTGGGGAGAAGAAAATGCTCTATTTTATGTACCACTAGAGTTCCCCAGTACCTGATGAGCGGGAGGGAATTGCTGTTCTTTCCAGGGTTAGAAGCACTTCACACAATTGAACCCTATGGATTATGTGTTTTTTAAAGCCGAGTTCTTTAATCTCACACCCTTTGAGCAAGACCAACACACAACAGTGCTGGGAACCAGAGTTGGTCAGAAAGATACAAGCCAGGTTTGATTTGAGCAGTTTCACGAATGTCAAACCTGAAAGATACCCATCCCAGAAGCTCGGTACTTGGAGTAAGCACTGGTTGCACGGGACTATGAAGTCCTAAAAAGTTTCCCCAGAGTCTGAAAAACGAGTAACAACCGTGCAGACAAAATGAGCTCTCGGTCCTTCAGGCATATGTTCATTTTAAATCCGGTTTCAAAAGCATTTGATGTTTATTAATTGCCGAGTGCTAAGGTTGGATTCCTGTGCACTCTTGCATAAAGGGGGGAAACAATCCTGCTACAGCCGCTGAGTTTTTTGCTGGTCTGTTTGCTTTGGTACAGACTTAGCTGCTGGCTCCTCTCTCATGCTTGTGGTCACCATTGTCCTGATCAGTTTGGGCTAAACTAAGTAGAAGAGGGGCCAGCAACACATGGCCTGCAGAACCACTGGACCCAGCCCACCGAGCTGCAGGGCTTGGCCGGAGCCTGCACTAGGGCTGGGCAGCTACTGCCACTTCCCCCTGTACCCTGCAGCTGGTGGGGAGCTGTGTTGGGGGCAGGCAGCTTCTAGCCATGCCTGCACCACAGCCGGGAGGTGGAGGAGGGAGAGCTGTGCAGATGC
Source organism: Caiman crocodilus (assembly GCA_030014935.1). Lineage (NCBI taxonomy): Eukaryota > Metazoa > Chordata > Crocodylia > Alligatoridae > Caiman > Caiman crocodilus. Next base: position 25,849,277 of record JAGPOW010003447.1, on the reverse strand, counting down.
AGTTTGCATATACCTGATCCAAGCACAGCTACCCACCAGCTAGAAGCTGCACCCACGCTGCAGCTGGGAGAATCGGCAGCAGCACGGGCACAGCTGGCAACAGCCAGCCTCCAGCACACCACGGGGAAAGCAACTGACACGCTGCCAAAGCCACACTGGACCAGAGCTGGGATGTTCTGGCCTGTGGCTGGTAAAACGAGGCTGGCCCTTGATACAGAAGAATCAGAAATGCTTCAACAGGCCCTGCCCGGGCATGGGAACACTGTCATAGATTCAGTCGGACGGGACCGAATGGATCATCGTGTCCGACCCCGTCCCTGGCAGGAAAGAGGACCGAGGTCAGATGACCCCAGCCAGGTGACTGTCAAGCCTTTTCTTGAAGACCTCCAAGTTAAGTGACAGCACCACCTCCCTTGGAAGCCCATTCCAAACTCTGGCTACCCTTATTGTAAAAAAGTGTCTTCCTAATGTCTAATCTAAATCTACTCTCCACCAGTTTGCACCCATTATTCCTAGTTACTCCCTGGGGTGCTCTGGTAAACAGCGCATCCCCAATTCCCTGTCCTCCCCTGATCAATGTATAGGCGGCTACTAGGTCACCCCTCAGACATCTTTTGTATAGGCTGAAGAGATCCAGATCTCTCAGCTTCTCCTCATAGGGTCTTTCATGGAGACCACTAATCAAGTGAGCGGCCCTCCTCTGAGCCTTCTCCAGATTCTCCACGTCCCTCTTGAAATGCGGCCCCCAAAACTGGACACAGCACCCCAACTGCAGCCTGACTAATGCTGCATAGAGGGGGAGCAGCACCTCCCTCAATCTGTTGGTCACGCATCTGCTAATACACGATAAGGTGCGATTGGCTTTGTTGATGGCCTTGTTGCGCTGCCGGCTCACGTTCGTCTTGGCGCCAACCATGACACCAAGATCTCTCTCAGCCTCTGAACTGTTGAGGTCATCCCCCGACCCCGTAGGTGTGCTGGGGATTCCTCCTTCCTAGGTGGAGTACCTTGCATGTATCTGTCAGTCACGGAGGGGCAATAGGAAGGAATCAGACTACTAGTATTAGGAAAAGGACATGTCCCAATTTGCCCGTCTCTGGCTGGGCAAGAAGTTAAGTAACCATTCCTCTGGGTTCAGGAAATTGTGGAAAGTTACAACAGAGGAAGCTAAAGAAAGAGGGGACAGCAAGTTTTGCACCCAAAAAAAGCACAGGAGCAAAGCTAAGAATGAAGTCCCTGCCGGGTATTAATATAAATGCTTTCAAGAAGCTGCAGTGCTAATGTTACAGAATTTACCGCCAACTTAACAAGCTCTTGCCAAATACCCACAGTGAGATACAAGATCATTGGCTAACCGCTTGCACACAGCATCCGGAAGAGAACTCATGATCATCTGCTCTGGGGACATAAAATTCGTTCTGCTCGGTTATGTAGAAGAGCTGTTTTACCAGCCAAGCAAGTTCAGAGCAACATTTGAGCAGTTCTGGCAATACTGTTATGAAATGCAAGCACATGGGTTAATGCATCATAGCAGGGTCTTGCTAGCACTCGCATACCTCAGTGCATATCTGTTCCCTAACCCTGCAGTCCTTACCAAGGCAAAACTCTCATGAAATGTTTTGCAAGAGCATGGGCTCAGTTTCTTGATCCAGAGTCACACCACGCATTGCCGTGCCAAGCAGTAAAACCAAGGCTTGCGATTATTAAAAGCCCATTGATTCTCCGTGCAACTGCCTTTAGGTTGCCCTAACCACATGAAACGTTAAATAACTCGATACGTTGTGTTGCTCAGGAGACGGAAGTTGAGAAATGGAACTTCGGAGAAGACTCTGAACAGTTGATCGGTTTCCGGCTCTCCGGAAAGCTTTCATAACGGTTTTGCGAGAGCTCGGTCTAGGAAACACACTGGGGTGTTGCATTTAGGGCTTCCATTCCTCCTAGATGTGTAATAACGCCACAATAAGAGAGACAGCCCAGGCCGTGAGAAATGCAATTCAAAATCCCAGGCAAAACAGTCCAAATGCTTTGGTTTTCTGGTAGTCCAATTGCTGAAACGTTTCCAGTACGCACATCAGCAATACTCGTCTCAGAAAGGTACCGCTCCTTAAGAGTGGCACTCTCTTGAACAGCCTTCCCTCTCAGTCCCAATTCCACACCTTCCCGGCACCAGTCAGATTTAGTTCAGTGAATAAATAAGATCCAGGATAGCACTAAGTCGGTGGGGTGAAGCTAAGTCACCGTCAAGTGACAGCTCTGGCTGGTTGGCTTTATGTGCACAGAATCCCCTTTCGTTGCCTCCCTCCCTGCCTGGACATCTCTTCAGACTACTTGGGGTTTCTTCAGCTTCGGTGAGAACACATTTGGTTACATTTCAATTTGAAACAAGGGAAAGCCTGGCAAAGAAGGTCTCAGCCTTCCTCCAGTGCAGCATCCCGCAAAGGCAAACAAGGGAGCCGTGGTAGGCAAAGAAGGACGTGGCGCCCACACGGCTGACACTTGGTAGGAAGGCAGGGCCTCCTCTCGATTCAAATGCTTGCACCTCACCATAAAGTAGGGATAAGCTGCAGCTAATCTGGAAATGATGAGACAAGCAAGACCACTGTCCACTAGGGTATGCAGTCTGTCCGCCCTGCGCTCCTCTTTGGTTTATGAAACCAAGTCACTAAGACTAAATGGGGTATGCTTACTTCTGGGATGGTTTTAAATGCAACTCTTGGAAATGATTAACAGTAACAGAAACTGAAGCCAACGAACTTAAAACTCTGACACTTGATTATAGGCACCTCAAATCAGGCCCCAAACGAAGCAGTTCCAACACCTCTGAAAATCACAAGGACACAAACAGAAATGTCAGGCATCTAATAAGAGGCATGCAAAGTTTCCAAGCTCTCCCTCCTACAGCTGGCACTCCCACCAACCCTCTGCCTCCACAGAATTAAAAGAAAGACACCAAAGAGAAACCAGCACCAGCAAGTAAATTGACATAACTGTATTTATTGCACAAAGTTTCCCCTGAAATTGGGAATGGTTATTATAATACAAGTGCACATCTTGGGAAATATATACAAAAAACCAAAGGAGATAACAAGTATGTACATTTTACCCAACATTGTACACATACCACCATCTAAATAATTTAGAGAAAGCAAAAAAATTGTCATAAAACATCTATAACGACGACTTGGGGAAGCGTGTGCAAGGTGTAGACTCCTATTATTTTGTTTTATTTTTGTTCTTAGCAGCCCCATCTTTGCCAATTGCAACTAAAATAATTTTGCTAGTTTGTGTGTCTAGTACACTTCATGTTTTCCACCTGAAAATTAAGACATCTTAATGAACATTGGGAATATTGAAAAACAAAATGGATTAGTTTTCTATGTACATAAAAGTTGATACATTTAAAAAAATTCAACCCTATAGCTCTGTTAAAGATCCCTTTTTTAAAAAAAAAAACATATGCAAACAACAAGTGTACGGACCATTTTCACGTACCTTAATAGTTAAGTTAAAGGAAAACTTCCCATCATGCTAACGTTTCATTGGCAATACTGTTAGGAAGAGGGTCAATAACCTTTAGCCCCAAAGCTCAAGTACTTGGGTCACACGGGGAACTAGTACTGGTGATCCGACAGCTACAGTGCAAGAGCACAACGGTGCAGCTGCGCGTGTGGCCACTTGGCACAGGACTGACCGCCAAGCGATCGCATCAGAATGGCCTCGGGGGCAGAAGAGCACAATTCACTGAATGGCCCTCGCTACGCCCTGTGCTGCGAGCCGCACAACAGTGATCAGTTTGGAGCAGTCAGACCCTCAGGCTGTGTGTAGACGAAATGAGGGGCGTGTGTGCACGATACTTTAAAGCGGGCTAAATACTTTTGTACTGCTTTAATGGTGCCAGCGTTTGCACACTTTGGTGGCGTGTTGCGCATTAATTCCAGCCACCGTAGGATATTCGGTGGCATAACGTGCCTGAAATGACTTGGGGCTCAGCAAACTAAAACTCCTCCGAGGAGTTTTATTTGCTGCCCCTACAACTGCGGCGTGAAGCCCCGGGATCCGTGCAGCTCCTCATCTTCCCCTCCTCCCCCTGAGCCTGCCAGCCTGAGCTGTGCGGGGGCCTGGTCTTGGTGCTTCCCTCCATGGCTGTGGTGCGTGCCCCCCCGGACTGCCCAAGCCTGGTGCCGCCACTGCTGCAGAGGGAAACATCAGCCTCCCACCACCCCAGCCCAGTGACTGCTCTGCCCATCAGCAGCTCACCCTCCCTCCCCACCGGCGAAGCAGGTAAATCAGTGGGATGTGTGCATGACAGGGATTTAAAATCGACCCTAAATTGAAGCGGTGTTTTTATAAAACCCACCGCTTCCATTTAGGCCCCCCATTTCGTCTACACACGCCCTACACGTAGAAACCTTCTCTGACTGTCCCCCACATGCACGGCTGTGACTTGCCACTGGCGGTCTGGTGAGCAGGGGCAGGACTAGGAGCTGTAGTTGTGAGTTGCCACTAGAGAACTGGTGAGAGACCCTGGGATACTGGAGGTCTTCAGCTTGGGCAGCACATCTGTGGGGAGTGGCCACACCTTAGTGGAGTGGGAGCTGGGTAGCGCGGATCAGAGATAATCTTACTCTGGAGTGGCATTACTTTAAGCTGCGTAAGTGCTTAAAATCCCTTTAAGGTGTTAATGTGTGGACAGTCCAGGGGGTTTAGAGCTCCAGGAACTGCCTAAAATTACCGAATAACAAGGCCCAATAACAAACTCCTCTCTCTCAAGCAGTATTAATTTCAAGCTAGCAGAGGGCACCTATTTCTTCAGATCAAACCGAATTTAAGATAATTACCATGACTGACCTAAGGACAACTAGGAGGAGGAGAACATAGCATTTGCCTGAAATCATTCATTACAGACCCAGGTCATAGAAGGTGCTCAGCACCATGGCAGAGCCAGCAATCATGCTCAACTGAACACTCAAGCTCTCTCAAGGAAGCCAGTGGTACGAACACAGACTTCAAGTTAACACATGCTCAAGTGCTTTCATGTTCCAGGTCCCAAATGCTGGCACCTTGTTGTACTGGGCCCAATAGCGCTAACATGACCAGATAACCACAAAATATGAACAACGTTCAGAATGGCAATGATTGCCTATATCATCCGTTACAGCAAGGATAGCTTAAAATTCCTAAGAGCCCAATCTTGCGCTACCGATACGCGTGTTGCTACATCCGGGCCCTTACCCACTTGTTTGGGTTCTTTCTACAACTTGATGCAAAATACTAAAATGGTAAAAGGGACATTAAAGGGGAAGTCAAATGAGAAATAGTCTGAAGTTGAAACGCAAGTCACCTACCTGCAGCAGTTAGCACATGCAGACAGGCTTTCTTCAACCACACTGCCCATGTTTGAGTTAGGCTCCCTATCACACTTGGACCCCAGGCCTGGCCTTCAGGACAATGGCACAGGTCTGCTCTTGCAGGGCCTCATATCTAAGTTTTGATTTTTAATATTACTGCCAAATATATTGGGTGACATCCTGGCCCCAGTCAAGTCAGTGACACACCTCGTCGTTAACTTCAGTGGGGTTTTTTAAAGTTTGAGATGGGAGGGAAATAGTTTTGTATTTAACACAACTTGGCAAAACCACAGGAGCACATTACATCGCTGAAGAAATGGTTACAAAAAGAATGCAGTATGCATCTAATAGTAAATATAGTTTACCTAATGAGTGAAGAAGTACCTTTCAGTTTCATGGTTGAGACGTTGTTGAACTCTTGCATGCTGAAAATGGTCGATGGAAATGAACTCTATAATCAACAACATAAAAGTGGCTGCTAGGACACATAAGCAAAGAAGCACATAATGCAGGGTCCAGTTAAACTGAGGTAGTAGATCCTTTTGAAAGCACAATCCACCTACCCACTGCATATTTACACTACTTACAGCAGATTGGTTCCACATCAGCTGTTCTTACACCAATTGTATATACAATGACAATGATGAATGAAATGAAAGAGAAATGCTGAGAATGGGATGGACAGCATTTCTTGTTGGTAGTTACAAGTTGGTAGAAAAGGGATTAAGATAATTTCCATCATGGGGATATTCTGTCTAAAAATAATTTTGATATTACTACACAATGGTGTAGTCAGTATCCGCATCTGTAGAATTACTTTAAAAAATATAGCAATTAGCTACCTGAGCAATTAAGGGTAATAGTGTATTTTTTTTCCTCCAATGCTTTGGTACAATTATTTCTAGCTTATTTCACCCGCTGCCCAACTGCTGTATAAACAATAGGATGTTGCAAGAATATTATATATTGTAAAAAAGTAGTGAGAGGTAATACTCGTGCCATTTTGGGCACACCGCCAGGAAATGTCAATCAACTTTCTCTCTTCACTTTTTTGGTTGCAGTGGTGGTTAGAAATTGAATTCTTTCTGTTTTTCATAAGTCTTGAAACAAGAGCATCACTTAGTATAAAGAGACATCTAAACATTATAAACATTCAATACCAGTTACAATGTCAAGCCAAGAAAAAGAAACAGGATGATGTTTGCTAGGTTGCTTGTTGGCTCCCTCTCCCTCCCCTAGGAACGATTACAAATGAATTTCAGAGCCGAGTATCAGTAATAAGCTGTTTACAAAAATTGCTTTTCCTCTGAGAAACATCCAGAATTTCACTGAGTAATGAAAAAGTAGAAGTTGCTTACAAATCGGTGAGGCTTGAAAACCGACACTTCTAATACATTCCTGGAAGAGGAGAAGACAAATCTCAAGGCAGCTACTTCCTTCTCCTGTTAAGTCTGCTACCAGCGATAGCATTGTAAATCATTACAAAGCAGCTCTTCCTCGCGTTACCCACTTTAGCCACATGTAATTAGCCATCCTTGAGAAATTTCCCAAACTATAGTCAGCTCTTCAGCTTTCTCCATGATCTTGGGTTTTCTTCACTACTCAGAATCTCAGGCTTTCCAGGCTGTCTTTTTTCTTTGAATTTTTTTTTTTTTTTTTAAATGAATGGCCAAGTGGGAGAATGAAAAAAATACAAGTTGTCTCCATGCGTGTGCATAATGTGCAGTCCGTTATGGAGACCCAGTCCGCTTGGCAAGCTGTTCATTTCAGCTGCCTTGAGCAAAAAGGAGTTGGAACAAGTACGTTTCATGTTTGTCTCCTTGCCTTCCATTTTGTTTCCAGGAAAAAAAATGTGACTGTTCATGCCCTTTGGCATTTTAAAGTAGTATCTGGGCAACATACGGAGAGTGAGTGCTTGCTACGGCTGCCAGCAAAGGGAGGTCACTGGATTCAATCCTAAGAGGAAGAGGAAAAACACTGTAAAATGTGACCCCCAGTCTAGGTGTCCTGTCCGTGTGTTTTGGCTGCCATGTAAACCATCCCAAATGCAAACATCTGCACTTGGGTAGTTAAGCCCAACAGCTGTACCTTTCATTTATAAAGCTCTACACGGCCAGACTTTCTTCATGTAATGTTAAAGCAAAGGATTTACATTCCTGTCATTAAGACATGGCCACTCTCATTACAAACCCACATAAATCAGCTTGTTTTTAAACATCGACACTTGTTCCAGATCTGCCTGATGACAGCTACAGATCCGTATTGTGAAGCGAGAGGCTAGGGTTCAATTCAGGTTTGTCCTCAGCCTCATCAGGCTGACAGCGTTGGTGAAATGACAGAAGGGAGCAGGGGGCAGGCTGGCATTAGACTTGCTTTCTGCACAAAGCCTGAATAAAGGAGCTTTAGGTGGGGAACAAGTCAAAGATGGGGACAAAAGGAAATGGAAGTACTTTGCCCCTGAGCTGGGGGATGAACGAGCGCCCCATGCTGTAGCTCCTCTCTTCCCAGCAACTGCATCAGTCTACAGCTCCACATGCCCCAGTCCTCACCCAACAACCCTCTTGAGGTATTTATAGGAAGCCAGTCTCCATGCCAGGTCTGAACACCTCCTACAAAGCCTCTTTGCTTGTGCCCCACCCTCCTGACAGCTTATGTGACACAGAGGGTCTTTTCTGGGCTCTGCCATGTGGGAAATGTCAATCTGGAGGAATCATATATCATTCAGCAAGGACTGGCCAGCTAATGAGTGGTTCTGGCACAGTGGGGTAGAATAGGAGGGGGATCCTTAGCATCTGGGCAAGGGTATGGAAGGGAACCCTGGAATTGGGAAATTTATGCCAAACTAAGGGCCATCCTACACATTCACAGAATCATAGACGCAGGGTTGGAAGGGACCTTGTAGATCTTCAATTCTGATCCCCTGCCTGGGCAGGAGGAAAATTGGGCTCGAGTGACCCCAGCCAGGTAGGCATCAAGCCACTTCTTAAAGACCCCCAGGGTAGGAGCCAGCACCACTTCCCTTGGAAGTTGGTTCCAGATCCTAGCCGC